>PVKC010001032.1:0-55260 GCA_004027635.1 Crocidura indochinensis
AAAAAAAAAAAGTCTGATGCTCTACCGACTGAGCTATCCAGGCTAAAAAAAGACTTTTAATTACAATTTTTTTGCAAGAATTCCTTAAAGTCAGTTATTAAAAGATTTTTAATGTAATAAAGTTTGAAAAATGATAAAACTTTAAGCCATGGCCTTCACCTGATCCACTTGAATGTATGTATTGTTTAGTAATTTACTTTTAAACGGCAGAGTATGAAAAGTGGTGGACGTTGCCTGGACCAGATGGTGAAGGCATTAAAGTTCAGCATTAGCAAGGAAAATTTGTGTGGGAATGGCACTTCTGTGGCCTTCCTCTCCAAACCTATAATTTCAGTCTAATTAGGGAAAATAGCAGACAGTTCCCATAAAATCTCTGTCTGGTGTTCCTTAAAACCATTCCATTTGCCAAATGCAAGGAAAGTCTGGGAAACTGTCTCAGTCTAGAAACAGGTACTCTCCTGGATGGGATGGCAGGAAAGAAAATTAATTAGCTAAGAACTAAAGACAATTTAATTAAGTGTAGACCTTAAAATAAATCAACACTGGTACATTAATCAAACAAATGTAACAAATAGTGTGACAGTTATTAGTAAACTCCCAGTTCTCGATAAATGGAAAATAATTGTAAGATAAATTGTTGACTAAAGGTATTAAAGGTATTAAATATGTAAGTCATGAATGTTTTGTGATGTATTTTAATCTATGCATATTAAATATAATCTTTAAATATATAAACAAGCATATGTATATAATGTTTTTAATATATATATTTTAAGGGAATATTGAAGATGGAGAGATAGTGTTGTCTTAATAAAAATTAAAGAGTCCTAGAGTTGATGTGGGGAGGATGAGGCCCCTCTGGGCCCAACCAGCTCCCACAGTCCCTATGGCTTGGCCAGTCTGAAGGTGGCAGGGTGAGGGTGGAGAGATTCACAAAGCAGTCAGATGAAGTTCCAGGAGTCAGCCAGCTTTATTTCACAGTCCCAACCGCCATGCACATCTCCTCACAAAGCCTCTTATACTAAGCCTTTTCCTAGAAGCTACTTCTCTACTCCCCCTGACTCTCTCAGCCTCTGTCTCCCTTTCAGCTGCTTTTACCAGGCTTCCTAACTGGCTTCCAGGCTGATCAACTCCCCTTGATGATGTCACTGCTGCTGCTTCCCTGATGATACTGAATTGCTGATGTTGAATCTGATGCCGAATCTCTGATGATGATGGCTCTCTCACACTTATCTCTCTAACTCTCCCTCTTATTCCCTCCCTCTCCCCTATGCAGACTCCTCTACCTGCCCATTCCAGGTGTGGGCAGTTCTGATTATTCAGGTGTGATAAATAAGAAGTTGGGCGGGGGGGATACCCACAACATACACATATAATGTTTTTATTATACATAATTTTAAGGGAATATTGAAGATGGAGAGATAGTATAAAAGGCAGGAAGCTTACTTTCCATGTAGTGGTCAGCCTGGATTTAATCACCAGCATCACATGTGGTTTCCCAGCATTGCAGGAGTGATTCTTTTTTTTTTTTTTCATGTCAGAAGGATCATGTGCCGACATCCTAACAAGGTTGAAGGGAGGCACATATCACACAGGTGTGTGAAAACCCGATCATCATGCTTATGAACCGGAAAAGGATTTGCAGGAGTGATTCTTGAGCAAAGAGCCAGGAACAACCCTCAAACTACTGGGTTTGGCCTCCAAATAGAAAAGCAAAGAATTAAAATTGTAATCTTAAAAAATTATAGAAAAGCTAAAGAACTTTGTACACAGTTCATAAGTGTACAAATTTGTGTTATGTTACCTAATTGTTATTAAATTATCTTAATGATTCTATAAACAGCACACTAAATTTGAAATAAAATTTCCATATTAGTAAAACTGACTAAACAGCTTCACACAGCCCTGGCTGTGTTTATGACATTTATGGTATGTCATGGTTATTTTCTCCAACTTACTTGTACCTTTCTATAATATTTCTTTATTTTTGAATTTCTCCTAAAAGTCTATACTTAGATGAAGTGAGTGTAATAGGTAGTGTTGGCTAGCTTTGGTTCCCAAATCTCTGGCCATCTGTCTAAGAAAAGGCCTAGAATCCATCTCATTCCTTGGAAGTGTTCTTTAATAAGTCTAAGGGGAAAAATATATCTTTGAGACAACTTTTACGGAGGACCTAAACTGGCGTTAGAGTGGCAATATCTGAGTGTGTTTGACAAGACAGTTTGCACTTTTTGAATTTTATAATTTAGGGTCCTGATACTTAGGATTCAGTGAGATACCTTTGATTTTTTTTTTCTGCTCTACTTTATATAAAATAATTTTCCAGGGGCTAGAGAGATAGCACAGCGGTAAATCATTTATTTGCCTAGCACATAGCCAGTCCCTGTGCCTGCCAGGAGCAATTTCTGAGCACAGAGCCAGGAGTAACCCGAGTGCAACCAGTTGTGACCCAAAAACCAAAAAAAAAAATTTTTTTTCTATTGTGAACTTCTGAGATATTTACTTTCCTGTATAGCTTCCCAAGACTTTCTAGGGAATGTACAGGTTTTAATTATTTTAAGGAAAACTAGTTTTATAAAAAAAAATATTTTTATCTGCTTCCAAATGAATTGGATTTTCAAGAAAGGACAGAATGGGATACCAAATACTCTGTAACTCTGGTGTTTCTTCTTTTTTTTTTTTTTGATGTTTCTTTTTTTTAAAAAAATATTTTCTTTTATTTAAGCACTGTGATTATAAAGTTCGTGATTGAATTTAAAACGTATAGTGTACACTATCCTTCATCCATGAACATTTCTCGTCATTAAGGTCCCCACTTTCCTCCCACATTTCCCCCTACCCATGTCTGGGGCAGGCAATCCCCCCTTCTCTCTCTTCTTTTGATTTTCTTTTAGACACTGTGATTTGCATATTTTTAATGAGGAGTGCTGTGTATATCACTTTATTTTCCTTAAGCACACAGCTCTTGTGCAGAGAGATCATTTCCAACTATCAATGCCATAGTGGTCCCTTCTCTACTCTAAGTACACTGCTGTACTCTTTGTGGCAAGCTTCCTACCAAGAACTGGTCCTCTTGACCCTCATCTCTATTGTCTCGGGATATTATTACCATACTATTTTTTTCTTATATCAGACAAATGAGTGAGATTAATCTGTCTATTCCTTCCACTCTGACCATTTTCACTCAGCATACTCAGTACTCTCCATATCAATCCATGTATAAGCTAATTTCATGACTTTATTTTTGCTAACAGCTGCATAGTATTACCTTGTGAAGATGTACTAGAGTTACTTTATCCATTCATCTATCCTTGGACACTTGGATTTTTCCAGATTGTGGCTATTGTAAATTGTGCTGCAATGAATATAGGAGTGCAAAGGGTTTTCCTTTATATATCCCTAGGAGTGGATATACCTGGATCATATTGAATAGCTCAATTTCTAGGTTGAGGAATATTCATATCATTTTTCAAAATATCTGGACTAGTTGGCATTTCTGCCAGCAATGAATGAAAGTCACTTTCTCCCACATCTGTGCTAGCACTGGTTATTCTTGTTCTTTGTGTTTTGTGCCAGTCTCTCTGGTGTGAGATGATTATCTCATTGTTGTTTTGATTTGTATCTCTCTGATAAATGCTGTGGAGCATTTTCTCATGTGCATTATTGACTGCATTTCTTCTTTGAGAAAATGCCTGTTCATTTTTTCTTCCCATTTTTGGATGGGATTAGTTTTTTTTTTCTTGCTGAGTTCTACCAGTGCATTGTATATATTAGATATTAACTTGGTATTTGAGGGGTATTTGGTGAATAGTTTCTCCCATTCTATGAGTAGTCCTTTTATCCTAGTAGCCTCCCCCCCTTTTTTTTTGAGGTGCAGAAGCTTCTCAGTTTAATGTAGTCTCATTTTTTAATCTTTGCTTCTACTTGCTTGATCAGAAGTGTTACTTCCTTGAATATACCTCGGGCTTCAATATCATAGAGTGTTTTGCCTATATCTTCCTCTGTGTACTTTATGGTTTTATAGTTTCATATCTGATATCAAGGTCTTTAATCCTTTTGATTTTACTTTTTTCCATGGCATTAAATAGAGGTCCGAGTCTGTTTTCTTGCTTGTTTGTTTGTTTTGTTTTTGCATATAACTGACCACATTTACCAATACCAGTTGTTGAAGAGGCTTTCTTGCTCCACTTTATATTTCTTGGTCTTTTTTTTTTTTTTTGAGTCACACTCGGTAGCGTTCAGGGTTTACTCCTGGCTCTGTGCTCAGAATTCACTCCTGGCAGGCTTGGGGGATCATATGGAATGCCAGGAATGGAACCAGGGTCTGTCCTGTGTTGGCTGCATGCAAGGCAAACACCCTACCACTTTGCTATTGTTTTGGCCCCTATTTCTTGTTCCTTTATCAACGATTAATTATATACCCATAGGTCTACTCCATTGATCTAGGGTTTATCTTTATTTCAGCACTATGCTCTTTTTTTTTTTTTTTTTTTTCACACCCGGCAGTGCTCAGGGCTTACTCCTGGCTCCATGCTCAGAAATTGCTCCTGGCAGGCACGGGGGACCATATGGGGCACCGGGATTCGAACCGATGACCTTTTGCATGAAAGGAAAACGCCTTACCTCCATGCTATCTCCTGGGCCCCAGCACTATGCTCTTTTAATGCGTACTCTTTTAAAATACAGTTGAAAGTTGGGAAAAATGATTTATTCCATCTTTTTTTCTTTTTTTCAAAAGGATTGCTTTAGCTATTTGTGAATCTTTATTGTGCCATATAAATTTCACAAATGTTTGATCTTCTTAGTAAAATGTCATGGAATAGGCTCTTTCTCTTGTAAGTCATTATTTGTATATGGGAATGCAACTGTCTTCTGTGTATTGACTTCTGTAGCTGATCACTTTGCTGAATTGGTTTGTTCTTTCAAGAAGCTTTTCTGTGGACTCCTTAGGTTTTTGATGTGTATCATCATGCCATCTGCAATAGAGAGAGCTTGATTTCCTCTTCCAATTTTAATTCCTCTGATTTTCTTCCCTTCCCTGATTACTCTTGCTAAAACTTCAACTACTATGTTCAATAGAAGTGGAGACTATGGCATCCTTACCTACTGCCTGACCTCAGTGGAAATGCTTTCAGTTTAAGAATACTGTTGGGGGCTGGAGTGATGGCACAAGTATCTACCTTGCCCATGCTAGCCTAGGACAGACCACAGTTTGATCCCCCATCGTCCCATATGGTCCCCCAAGCCAGGAGCGATTTCTGAGCACCTAGCCAAGAGTAACCCCTTTGGGTCACTGGATGTGGCCCAAAAACCAAAACAAAACAAAAAAAAAGAATAATGTTGGGAATGGCTACCACAACTACCTAATCTAAACCTCTAAAATATATATTTATAACTATATATAAATATATATATATATATATATATATATATAATGTTGGAGGGACCAGAACAATAGCAAAATGAGTAGGGCATTTTCCTTGCATTCAGCTGATCCAGACTCTATCTCTGGCATCCCATATGGTTCCCCTGAGCTTCCCAGGAGTAACTTCTGAGTGTCGAACCAGAAGTAAGCACTGAGTGCTGTTGGGCATGCCCAAAAACCAAACCAAACCAAAACAAAACAAAACAAAACCAACCACCAAAAACAAAAACATTTTATTGGTAATATTTCTGTCTGCTTTGGAAATGAGCATATGTTCACTTTATAAAAGTGAATTCCCATCTCTGAGTCTAAGGATAAGTGATAGTAGTTCTTTTCTGAATGATAAAACTTACCCATAAACCCATGTGATCCTGGACGTCTATTCTTTGGAGATTCTTAATTTTTGTTTCAATTTTCTTACTTGTGATTTGCCCATTTAGGCTATCTAATTCCTCATTCAAGTCCTTCTATATGATTTTTCATCTACCACTATGTAATTCTGCTACTTTGGCTTCCTAATATGATCTTTAGTTTCATCGATTCTATTTGTATGGATTCTCTCATATTCTGAAAGGGTTCTTCTTTGAGTTGGTTGAATTTTTCATATATTGATCACTTAATTTCACAGTCTAGCACCTCCTTTATTTCTGTTGCTAGAAAGATTAAGGGTTCATTTTAGATCTTCATCTACAAGGCTCAGATGTTTTGATGGGCTTGGAGATTTACCTAGGTTTCTCTCCAGATCCCCAATTTCGATGTCATCTGTAGTTTCCATATTGTTCTTTGTATTTCATTAGTTGAAATGATGGAGTTTGGGGTTCTCTAATATTTAAGAAAATGATGAATTGAATTATTATACAAAAGGTGGCTACAAGTATGTCTTCCTTATAAGTTATTTTCCTAAATATTAGAGGTTATCTGAGTATGATTTAAAGAAAAAAAGTCATTTGATTAATTAGTTTGGCCTTCTGAGTTTTGAGGCTGTATATTTTCTGAGAGAAAGAAGTGCTAGGGCCTATCTGCCTGGAAAAATTAGGTACGAATTGAAATGACTTCATCTGCATGGTTTGGGGGCAAGAGGGCAGAAGTAAAAGGATGTCGGGATGGGTGGTGGGCTGAGGCTAGAACTTGGGGAGGGGGTCTGTAGTGGTACTGGGAGCTGGAGAGTCTTAATTCAAATCAGTACTTCTTGAATGATGCACCCAAGTTTTGGAGGGCAGATGGACCAGATATCTTAGTTTTTTTGTGTATGTCTTTTCACCTTTTTTTAGTTAAGTTGACTCAAAGGTACATGATTTTCTGAGTCACAATTGTGAATGAGATTCTTATTTTAACATTTCTTTATTCTTTTCCATTATTTACATATAGAAAAGCCATGGATCTTTGGATATTAATTTTGCAACCTGCCATAAATCTGGTCCTTCTATGGTTTGTGTCTGTCCCCATTACCCTAGCCCTTCCCCTTACAGTGAATCTGTCTCTTTCTTGAATGCCTCTGGGCAGCTTCATTTTACTGTTTGAAAATTAATTTCTCTATAGAATCTGCAACATTTCCTTTAAGGATCTCTTTCCTATAAAAGTAATCTTAAAAACTCCTTTTTTTATTCATTATACTTCCATCTACATTATATATCTTACACTTTCTCCAGTGGTAAACTTTATTCTTAGTATTTTTAATTGGAGAATAATACTTGTACATATAAGCAAATAAAGCAACATTGAAGCATAAGTAAAAAGAAAGTGAATAGGGGCCAGAGAGAGAGCGTGGAGATAAGGCATTTGCCTTGCATGCAGAAGGACGATGGTTTGAATCCTGGCATCCCATATGGTCTCCCAAGCCTGCCAAGAGTGATTTCTGAGCGTAGAGCCAGAAGTAAACCCTGAGTGCTGCTAGGTGTGACCCAAAAACAAAAACAAAATAGTGAATAAATAAAGAAAACATTCTAGAATTTGTGTAATAAACCTTTGTATCTCATTCTACATTGTTGTACTGTTTTCTAGTTAGAGAGTTATCTCTTTGCTAATAGTCACTAAGTATCTGCTGCCACAATTGTTGGAATTCTTTGATGTGACAGCAAGGTGGTCTAACTTTAGGCATGAGTTTTTGAAGCTAAGGTTCTGGATTTATTTCCTAACTCAATTTGGAGCAGGTCCTTGATTGCCACTGTACCTCACTTATAAGAGGAGATAAATAGAACTATCTCTATAAAGAGCTTGGAAGAGTGCCTGTTTCATGGCATGCACACCACTTCCTATCCCCCAAAGGTTCTGAAATAAATGTGTAAGACTTCTCTAAGAAGAAACATATCCACACAACTGATGCAGTATTTCAAGGGCAGTGTTTAAAAAAAAAATAATTGACTAAAGGATGAAGAGAGGAATAGATGGAATAGAGAGAATAGTGTGGTCTGGAGGGTCCTGGTAAAGAATGCCTGTGGAATTCTTTCACCCTATTCCATATACATTCACTTCAGTTTCTCTAATGTGCCAGTGGTAGGCTGGAATCTATCTTTACATATCAAATGAATCTCAGTGCTGAGTTATGCAAAGCTGCATTTGCTTTGAATTTCATGCCTGGGAGCTTCTTTGACTGTTTTTTTTTTTCTTTTTGGTTTATATAGTCACTGAAGAAAATTAATAGGGAGCTATTAAATTCATATGGGTGAAGTGAACACAACCTGACAATCATACTATTCTAAGAGACAAATTCCTCTCTTCTCGGACATAATGGACTTAGTTCTTAACCCTTTCGCTCGACCTGTGTTGTCTCACAGACAGAACTCCCATTGAGGTCCAGGGAGCAGGCAACCTTATAGAAGGAATTGGCCAGCTGCTCAGGAGTTGTGACTCATGGCTTATTACCAAGACCATGTGGAACATGGGGAGAAACATTTAGTTGCATTGCTGCAAGGGGGAGGGGAGAGTCCCCATCCTTTGCTTGTGAAGGAGCTTGTGGAGAAGTGTACACCCTTTCATACTTTTTTGGGGGGAGGATTTGGGCCACACCCATAGGTGGTTAGGGGTTACTTCTGCCTGGCTCTGCACTCAGAAATTACTCCTGGCAGGCTCAGACGACCATATGAAATGCAGGGGTGGGGGGCACTGTGGTGGTGGTGGTGGTAAGATGGGAGGTTGGGGCAGAGCACTTGCAAGGCAAAGGTCTTACCCATTATGCTATCACTCCCCCCCGCCCCTCTTTTATACTCTTAATCCATTTAGCCCTCAAAGTAATTTCAACTAGGTATTAAGGAAAACAGACAAATGGTTGCTATTTCCAAAGGAGGGATCATTAATATTTTAACATTTTGTGCAGTTTGAAAGATGTTTTAGTTAAGAAAACTTATTTCCACATGACTTATTGATGTACTAGGTTGGAAGACAGGTTTTTAAAATCAAAACAGAATTAGGAGTAAGCCTCAAATACCCATGTGTGGCCCAAAAGCAACAAATAAAAAAAAAATAAGATGATTGTGAATGAGTTAACACCATTTTAAGAGAATCAGGTTTTAATCTAAAATATTGATCTATAATCACAAATCATAAAATCTCAGCAATCTTAGAAGCAAAGCCGACCTTATATACTTTTTTTTCAGACTAAAAATTGTATTTCATTATTAATTCCATTAAAAAGTAAAAGAAGAGACTGGAGTGATAGCATAGCAGGAGGTTATTTGTTTGCCATTGCACACGGCTGACCCAGGTTCAATCCTTGGTATCCCACGTGGCATCTCATAAGGTGCACCAAGCCTGCCAGAACCAAGAGTAACCCCTCAATGCTGCCAGGCATGGCCCAAAACCCAAAAAATAAAAATGTAAAATAAAATCTTGATAACTCTTAGTGATGTTTTTCACTTCTCAGTGTTTAATATTAGGTGACATTTTACCTGCTTACTCTTTTGTAGCTAACAACAACAACAACAACAAAACAACCAGACCATAAATTATGAATTCTTAGAGGTCTTTAATAGATGCCTTATTTCTCCAGTTTTCACTTACTTATTCAAGGTTTTCTTAAAATTCTGGAAGTGAATTGCTGTACTATCTCCCTGTCTATAAATATTTTTATTTGCCTCTTTGTTAGTAACAAATGTGTCTACCTGCACTTATTAAGTGCATATGTTATAGTTAGGGATAGAGCTGCTGGGCTTAAGAAAGATTCTATAACTTACCTGAAGTTAGGCAGATGTTAAGAAACAAAGTCCAGATTCAGAAGCTTACTAAAATTATCGATCTAAAATGTAATTGAGTTTTGATTTGCTAATTAGTATGGCAAACTAAAGAAATATGTTATCTCTCTGCTTTCTTAAACACCAGTAAAAATGACCCTACATTTTATGTTTATTTGTTTTGAGGCCACACCTGTCCATGCTCCTGGCTCTGAACTCGAAAATCATTCCTGGCAGTGCTCTTGAGGACCATATGTAGTGCTGGACTCAAACCCAGTTCTCTGCTTGCAAGTCAATGTTTTACCTGTACAGTATTGCCCAACCAGATCCTCAGTTTTTTTAACTGGGCATAAATCTGCAAATGAAAAGAAAACCAGAAAAAGCTAATGAAAGACACACCCATGAAGAGGGAAAAGCAAGGTAGCTTGTAATAGGGATTTCTGACTGGTGGTAAGATTTGGTCAATTTTTCAAAACCGTAGCTAAACAAAGTCACAGAACGAGGCACCCTAAAGAAGGACTTTGATACTAAAGATCAGAAACTAATTTTATTTTATTTTTATTTATTTATTTATTTTTGGTTTTTGGGCGATACCCGGTGACGCTCAGGGGTTACTCCTGGCTATTCGCTCAGAAGTCACTCCTGGCAGGCACGGGGACCATATGGGGAACCGGGGGATCAAACCGAGGTCCGTCCTAGGTTAGCGCAGGCACCTTACCTCCAGCGCCACCGCCCGGCCCCCAAATTTTAAAGTGCTTTTGTAGAACTAGATTCTTTGTGCATGTTCCCACCCTGGCAGAAAACTGAAGGTTTAGTCTGGAGGAATTCCTTAGTAATAACTGAGACACATAGTTAACGGATGATAACGGAGTCAGTCAAAGAATGGTGTCCACTCTTAAGACCTTTGGGTTAAGTAGCTCTGACAGGTGAATGAAAAAGACTGGGGACACTGAACAGTTAGGCAAAAAAAGATGAATTTACTTTGTTATATGGGGAGGGGTGGTTCTGTAAAGTGGAATCACTGCTTGATCAATCTGAAATATACTTTGACCAAGAGAAAATAGGATCATTATAGAGAAAAAAAAGAGAGATGATAAAGGCACAATTCTGGAAACTCATGCCACACATGCATGAGTTAATACACATAAACATAGCTTAAAAATATATAGGGCACAACTGATCAGACTGGAAGGATACATCTCTACCTTACTTATAAATCTCTTTGAGGCAAAGAAGAGTTTAGATTTTTAAAACTATATATATATATGTTTTTCTACATTAAAATATAATAAATGAACCTCTAACATTAATCTTGGAAGTTGCATGTTTCATCTGTATTCTGTATATTTGTGGTATTTGCTTATTACCTCTTGTTTATTTCCAGCACAGACCTTAAAATATATTAATTTTTGACTATTTATTATCAGTACAAAACATTTCTTTCTGACGCACAGAGAAAACATGTCCTGTTTTCCATATTTGAAAGAATGAGTTGCAGTAAATTCAGTTCTTTGGCAGGCTAAATACTTACCCCTTAACCCCCCACCCCCAAATATCCAGGTCTTAAACTATGGAATTTGTCTATGTTACCTACAGAAAAACAGCTTTGAAGGTATGATTAAATTAAGGATATTGAGGTGGTGAGATTATGCTGGATTATCCTAGTAAGACCTAAGTGCAATCTAACTGTCCAAAGACTAGACAGATTTGACATTGAAGAATGCATTGTGATAATTAAAGCATAATCTAGAACTGACTTTGAAGATAGAGAAGGGGCCCCTACAGTCAAGAATTTATGGAATGCAGCTTTAGAAACTGAAAAAAGGCAAGGAAAAAGTAATTCTCCCCTGAGAACCTTCCAAGCGAACGAGAGGTCAATACTGTCAGAATCTTGATTTTGACCTATTGTTGTTGACTTTGGATTTCTAACTTCATGACTTGTGAAATGTTAATGAGTGTTTGTTGAAAACTCTCAGTGTATGATAAAATGAAATGTGTATGTGGGTCTAATAAGTGCTTAAATTCTGAGTTTTGGACCTGGTCCAAGAAACCACATTACTACTCTACATTCTGAGCATCTAGATTTCTGTTTTCATTTTTCATATAAAGTGAGTACTCTGGATTTATTTTGATGTTCTTAGTTGAAGTAGGTAGGAGCCTTACTTTTAAAAAATATGAAGGGGTTCTTTAGTTTGGTAATTCAGGAGCAATGTATTAAATTTTTGTAACTACATACTAAAAACAAGGCCTTAATTTTGAAGGATTTATCCTCATCTGTAGGTCAGAAAAATATTTCCTATGGAAATAGTGCATATTGAACAATAAATAAGAATATTAAAAAAGTGAGTGAATCCAGAAAAAGGAACAAATGCACATGAGTTACGAAAGAAAAGTCTGGGGAGTGCTTGGGATGAGAGTGTTAACTGAATTTAAAGGAGAGAATGAATGAACAGATGGATAGAAATTCGGATAGTACATACAGTTGACAAATATAATATGGGTAAGAACCGAATGGACCTCCTAGAAGCAGATTTTCTTTCAGCTTATCCTCAGCCTATTCTACATGAAAACTAAGATGAAGCACAATATAATTATCTGCTTAACTATTTTCATAATAATATATTCTTTTCTCCAGTTTACTTGATTATAAGAATACCATGTGTATTTCATATAATATACAAAGCATACCTACTGGCATTGCTCATTTTCAGTAAGCTATAGTTTTAAGAATGTCAAAAGTATTTACATGTGGATTTTTGGCTCTGTGGAATAAGTGATCCAACCATTAGCTTGTTCAAGGCCAACTGTATAAAGATAAATACAATTGTTCTACTTCATATTTTTTCCTTTATCAAAAATTATCTAGTCATATACCTAAGGATCTCTCTCAGGATATGCAATTCTAGTCGATAGAACTGAGAATCTGTCTACCTTTCCAATAAAGTACTATGTTTTTTTGTTTGTTTGTTATTTGGGGGGGTGGAGAGGGTTCGGGCTACACCTGGTGATGCTCAGGGGTTACTCCTGGCTATGCGCTCAGAAATAGCTCCTGGCTTGGGGGGACTATATGGGACGCTGGGGGATTGAACTGTGGTCTGTCCTAGGCCAGCACATACAAGACAAATGCTCTACCACTTTCGCCATTGCTCTAGCTCCTAAAGTACTGTTTTAATTACTACTTATTCATAGTACAATTTGAAGTTGTGGAAAGTGCAACCTCACATCTTAATTTTTCCAAGGATTGCATTACCTATCCATGGTGGTTTATTGTTCAATTTGAATTTCAGAAGTGTTTGATTTTTATTTCTTTGGAAATGTCATGGCTATCTTTATAGGAACTATGTTGAATCTTTTTTTTGGGGGGTGGTTTCAGGTCACACCATTTGATGCTCAGGGGTTACTTCTGGCTAAGTGCTCAGAAATTGCCCCTTGTCTTGGGGGCACCATGTGGGGGATCAAACCATGATCCTTCCTTGGCTAGCGCTTGCAAGACAGACACCTTACCTCCAGTGCCACCTCGCTGGCCCCAGGAACTATGTTGAATCTTTAAAATGCTTTGGGGAATATTGACATTTTAATTATGTTAATTCTTCCAATCCATTAGTAGGGGAATTTACTCATGTACTCTTATTTCTTGAAGTAATATTTTGTAGTTTTCTTTGTATAGGTCTTTAACCTCTTCAGTTAATCACATGACAATTGATTTTCTGAGTCATAAGTCTGAATGGGATTGTTTTACAAATATATCTTCTCTTATTTGTATATAAGAAAGTCATGGACTTTTGCATGCTAATTTTGTAGCCTGTCACTGTACTGTAAAAATCTATTGTTTCTAGGTTTTGGTAGTCTTTAGGATTTTCTAAATATATTATATCATCCAAAAATTCGAAGAACTTTAATTTTTCCCTTTCCTATTTTTCCTTTTTCTTTTTCTTGCCGTATTTCAGTGGCAAGTATTTTCAGTATTTCTATTGAATAGATGTGGTAAGTATGTGCAACCTTGTCTTTTGCCTGAACTTAGAGGGAAAAGTATTTAGATTTTGCTCATTGAGTATAAAATTTGCTGTGGGCAAACATCTTTGACTCTACTGAGGAAAGTTCTTCATTTCCCCTTTCACTGAGAGTTTTTATCATGAACAGGTACTAAATTTTATTAAATGCTTTTTCTGCATCTATTAATATTATTGTATGATTTTTTCTTTGATTGATATTTATATTATGTTGGTTGGCTTTTATATGTTAAACTATTCTTGCATTCCTAGGAGGAATTCTGCTTAGTCATGGTGTATAATATTTTTGATGCACTGTTGGATTCTATTTGCAAGTATTTTGTCGAGTTTCTTTGCATCTGTGTTCAGCAAAGATATTGGCTTATAATTCTCTTTTTTTGTGGTGTCTGTCTGCATTTGGCATCAGGGTAAAGTTAGCAATATACTCTTTGTGGAGTATTTATATTTCTTTAGTTTCCTATGGAAATCTGAAAAGAATTGGCAATAAGTCCTTTTTAAAAATTTGAAAGAACTTGGAGCCAGAATGATAGCACTGTGGGGATAGCATTTTCCTTGAATACAACAAATCCAGATTCGATCTCCTGCACCCCATATGGTCTCCCAAGCCTGCCTGGAGTGATTACTGAGTGCAGAGCTAGGAGTAACTTCTGATCAATACCAAGTGTGTGCACCCACCTTCCCAAATCTTTTGAAAAAAAAAAAAAACTCACTTGTGAATCCATCTTGGTCTGGGCTTATGTTTTTGGAAAACCTTTTGATTACCATTTCAACTTTCTCAATAGTGATAGGTCTGTTCAGGTATTCCAAACCATCTTTGTTCAGTCTGGAAAGGCTATAATAGAATTTCAAGATTTTCTCCATTTCTTCTAGGTTTTCTTGTTTTGTGGTATAAAGAGTCCTTAAGTATTCTCTGATTATCTTTTGAATTTCTGTGGTGTCTATTGTAAAATCCTCTTTTCATTTCTGATTTGGTTTATTAGGGTTCTTTCTCTTTTTTTGTGAGTCTTGCTAGTAGTTTATCAATCTTTTTTTTATCTTTTCAGAGAAATTATTAATCTATTGGGGGAATTATAGTTCATTAATTTCTGCTGAAAATTATATAATTTCCTTCCTTCTCATTGCTTTGTGGTCTTTTACTTGGTCATTTTCCAGTTTTTCTAAGTCATGTAGTCAACTTATTTATGCAAATTCTTTCTCTTTTTTTTCAATTAAGTTACCATGAGATACAGAATTATAAAGGTTTTACTCATTGGCTTCTGGTCATATAATATTCCAATGCCTCTTTTTTCACCAGTGATCATTTCCTACTACCAGTTTTTCCAATTACCCTCCTCCCAGCCCACCCACACCTAGTTTCTTTCTTTCTCTCTCTCTTTCACTTTCCTGCTCTCTTCCTTTTTTTTCCTCTTTGGCTTTGTGATTTGGAATACTTTTACTGGATATCATCATATCACTTTACTTTCTTTAAATTCCCAATTTTTGCCAAGGGTTATCAGGTTCAATTATTATTGTCAGATGTCTTTTTTTTTTTTTTTTGGTTTGGGTCTTACCAGGCGGCAGCGCTCAGGGGTTACTTCTGGCTCTGAGCTCAGAAATCGCTTATGGTAGGCACAGGGGACCATTTGGGATGCCAGGATGCACACCACCATCCATCCTGGATTGGCTGCTTGCAAGGCAGAACACCCTGCTGCTCTGCTATCTCTCTGACCCCAATTGCCAGCTTTCTTTTTTTTTTTTTTTTATAAAATCTTTATTTAAGCACCATGATTATAAGCATGATTGTAGTTGGGTTTCATTCATAAACAGTTGTCTTAACTTGTACTTTCTAATCATTGTTTCTCTTGTCTTTGTGAATTATTTTCATACTATGGTTTTGTTTTTGTCTTATTGTATTAGATGAGTGAAATTATTATGTCTCCTGGGTCATTTTACTCTTAACCTACTTTTGCTGTATTGCACACATTATAGTAGCTTATTTCATCATTCTCATTTGATTCCAGGAGTCTTCTGAATCTTCTGTGAGCCATGGGCTGTTCTGTAATGACTTATTTAGTTTGCAGGTGTTTGCATTGTTTCTGTTGTTGTGTGTGATGAACATCTACTTTCAGTGCTTCATTGTCTGAGAAGGTAGTTTTTTATTTGTATTCTTTAAACTTTTGGGAGGTATGTTTTGTCTCTGAGTACATGGTTTGTTCTGGAAAATATTTTATGTGCACTCTATGCACATTTTTCTCTGAGAAAAATGTATATTTGACTTTTAGGGGGATTATCTTCCTTCAAAGCAAGTATTTCCTCACTGAGCTTTAGTCTACTTGATCTATGACAGGTGACAGAACTGTGTTGAAGTTCTCTACTATTATTGTGTTACTATAAATGTCTTCCTTCAAGTCTGTTAACAGTTGTTTTAAGTAACTTGTTTGTTCATAAATAGGTGCAAATATGTTTAGCAGTATGAGTTTTTCATGGTATATATGTCCCTTGATAATTATTAAATGATCTTCACTGTCTCTTATAGCCTTTTTTTTTTGTTTTTTTTTGTTTTGTTTTGTTTTTGGGCCACACCCAGTGATGCTCAGGGGTTACTCCTGGCTATGCGCTCAGAAGTCGCTCCTGGCTGGCCTGGGGGACCATATGGGGCACGGGGGATCGAACCGAGGTCCGTCCAAGGCTAGCGCGGTAAGGCAGGCACCTTACCTTCAGCGCCACCGCCCGGCCCCTCTTATAGCCTTTTTGAGCCTGAATTCTATGTCATCTGGCCACCCTGACCTTCTTGAGGGGATTATTTAGTTGATGAGAATTGTATTCTAACTTTTAACACTGAGTCTCTGTTCTGATTATTCAAATGTAGGCAACAGAATGTTGGCTTCAATTTTCTAATCCATCTTGCCTCTCTGTCTCTCTAAATTGCTGCATTTAGTTTATTACAGGCATTATTGGCATGATGTTTTTATATGGTACTTTTTGGGTATCTAGGATGTGGGTGTATGCGTTCTCCAGCTCTGGAAACCTCTCAGCAATGATGTCCTTCTGACTGTCGCTTCTTTTCAAGGGTTTTCTTCCTGGTTCTCTATGACCCCAATGATTTTTATGCTGTTTCTGTTGAATTTATCCAAAATTCTATTATCATATGTTAATTCTGAGCTCTTCTTCCATCTTCTGTTGTGGTCTGGAAGTTTTCTGCACTTCATCTTCAAGCTCACTGATTCAGTCCTTGGCAGCTATTACTCTGTCGCTGAGGCCTTCCAATGATTTTCATTTTGCCTACCAAGTTTTCCTGTTTATATTTTCCTCATTTGTGTTCTCATGCTCTTTTGTGATTTATTGTCAGTCCATGCCATTTTTTCTTTGATGTTGTTGATTTTGTTGAACATCCTAAGTACCCACACTGAATTTCACTTTAGAGAATACATAGGGGTATACCTCTGATTCAGAATTTAGGATTACAATTGTCACAACAAAAAGCGACATTTGACTATGGTTCCTTTTGTAGTGTTTATATGTCTGTCCTATGCCACTGTTAGAATCTTCCCCACTGCCAGAAAAGTCTCAGAGGAATTTTATGTGTTGAGGTAGTTATTTTATGACCATAAGAGTGCCACCCAATCTGGTCGTCTCCTACCTATTCTGAGTAAGCCAAAGTCCGTTAGTTTAGGATCAAGTAACTCCTCCTATGATCAGTGAGCATTGCAGATCTTCCCTCTTGGAATGCTGTGTCCTTGATCATGGCTTCTTACTGGATTGGCTGCAATGGCTCCAGAGTGTCTTAATTTGGGCCAATCAAGTCACTCTGCCTTCTGTTCATGTGTACTTCCCAGTCTTCCACTCTTATTAATTATTTGTATGGGTTTTTTTTTTTGTTTTGTTTTGTTTTTGGGTCACACCCGGCAGCACTCCCGAGTTACTTCTGGCTCTACACTCAGAAATTGCTCCTGGCAGGGTCAGGGGACCATCTGGGATGCTGGGATTAGAACCACCATCCTTCAGCATGCAAGGCAAACGTGCTACCTTCATGCTATCTCTCCAGATAATTATTTGTTTTGTTTTGGTCCACACCCAGTGATACTCAGGGGTTACCCCTAACTATTCACTCAGAAATTGCTCCTGTCTTGGAGGACCAGATGGGGCACCGGGAATCGAACAGCGGTCTGTCCTAGGCCAGTGCATACAAAGCAGACACCCTACCACTTGTGCCACTGCTCCAGCCCGTCTTATTGATTATTTTTAATTTAAGGTGTTATAGTTTTTGTTTTTGATTTGTCATTATTTTAGTTTTGGGCCATATCTGGTGGTCCTCAGCACTTAGAGTATCAAAGACCCAGCCAGTTGGTGAAGCTTAACTTCCATCCTCCTGGTACATTCAAAACTGAGTGCATCCCCTCCCCCCCAACTGATGACCTGGAAATGCTTATATAGGGCAAAAAGAACTGGGACATGCTCAGGGTCACAGGGCAAGGGACATAGCAGAAGGATAGTCAGGAGGGATTGAGGTGCTAGGGAAAGATAAACATAAGTAAAGGGGTTTAGGAATGTCTTGGGAGCAACACAAAGGGCAATAAATAAAAGTGGCCTAAAGTGACCTAGAGGGATGAAGTCATTCCTTAGAGCAACCACTAATCATGGGGAGATAGTGCTCCTCTTCATCTTTTTCTTTCCCCATCTCTAGAGTGGTGTCTCTGGAACTTTCACATTAAGGATAATACCAGGAGCAGTTGCTCTATGGTGTCCCAGGAATAATTGCATTATGGAGTTTAATCTGCCAGGTGGTTTGGGAACAGCTTGTTGGGGGGAGGCGAGGAAGGGGTGGGAATCCAATACTTATGTACATACTTTTGGCTCTTGTCTTTGGGATAACTCCTGGAGGTACTCAGCGGACCATATGTGGTGATCAAATCTGAATCAACTGGCATCAAATCATTATTAGCAGACAAGCACTACCAGCTCTACTATTGCTCTGGATCTCATTATTTTTAAACTGCTAGCTAAAGCCTTGAAGTACAGTTTCTGGATCGGGTTTCTTTCCATTTTCTTCACTTTTCTAAATGTATATTTTGTCGCATTCATTGTGTATATATTTATGACTGTTAACCTGACTGAAATCACATGAAATGAGTTATATATGAGAAACAAAGGCTTTCTATTGTATATGCCCTGGACAATATTAAGTCAGTACTTTTCCTTTTATCCCGAAAATAGTTGTTTCTAGTCCAAATAGACCCAAAAGGGAAACACTACCAATGTTATTCTCATTTCCTTGCAGAAGTAAGTAAGTAAGCTGTCTTTTCAAGGTGCAGCCCTTGGTCATTAATAGTTTTGAATAATGCTTGCTTCCAGTGATTCAGACACCATTTTCCTTCCTGAAATGCACTCTCTTTTCAACCATTTGAATAAGATCTCTTATCTCTTCAAAAATGAATATGATAGGGACCACATGTACCACAGAGGCACTTCCAGTACCATTGGGTATGGCCCTAAAAGTTCCCAGAACTGCAGAGCTCAAACTACTTAGCAAGATTGGGCCAGTACTTTGAACTCTTGCTAGGTTTGGTCAAGTTTTACTAGAAGGATGCCTGGTCTCCGGAGTGATGCTTGTGAGGCCCTCAAAATATAAAACTAGTGTTGCAAACAGTGCTATGATTTTTTTCTAATTTTTTTCTTTCCAGGCTTATTTATCAAGTGGTTGATATATTTAAGTGCCCTTTTAACTGAAAACCAAGAGTCAGGAAAGAATGGTCATAACTAGTGAAGTGACTTTTGAAAGGGATGTGGCTTAAAGAACATGATTCCTGTAAAACTAGTGTTTTGATATGAAAAAATGATGAACTGTTTATAATAAACTAAGTTAATGTGCTAATGAATATGGTTCACCTCAGAAACTGAGTGACCTTTTATATATATTCAGTGTGTTGCTGTTTTGCTTTAGATTATTTTGCTAGGCAATGTTGGTGATATTTGATGAAAAACTGATGTTTATCACCACAACAGAAACCAAGATTAGTCAGACTAGACTACCTGCATTTAGCTCTAGAAGGTGATATTCCCAATGGAGGAAAATTCTTGGTATAAAGAACTGAGTTCTCCTGCCAGTTTCTAAGCATGACTACCCTCGCTTTTTAATGTGCTAGTTTCATAAAACTCATGGCTTTTAATGCTTATCAAGAATGAGAGACAGAAGTAATCAAAGATGTAATTAAAAACACATGTTACTTGGTGAGGTTTTATTGGGGATTTGGTTTGAAGGGCACACCTAATAATGTTAAGAGCTTATTCCCTGCTCTACACTCAATGATCACTATCTTGGCAAGGCTACTCAATAGAGTAATGGGGATTGACTTAGAGGGCCATGTGTAAGACAAATATCCTACCCATTTACTATTTCTTCAGTTCCACTTTTTTTTTTTTTTTGTATTGGGATTAAACTCAGGGCCTTGGACTTGCCTTTAAATGGAACCACACCTCCAGCCAATTTATCTGACATAGAAGCAAAAGTTCAAACTCTTGGAACAATCATACCCACTTCCAAGTGGTACTTCATATACAAGCTCTAAGATGACTGTCCTGTATCTTGTTCCTTTATTTTGATTCCATGACTCTCTTCTTTACAGAGCACCAGAACTATTTTGGAATAGACGAGAACCTTGGCCCTGTGGCAGTCAGCATCCGAAGAGAGAAGGTAGAAGATGTCAAGGAAAAAGAAGGTTCCCAGTTCAACTACCGAGTAGCTTTCAGGACAAGTGAGGTAACAGGCTTGTGTCCTTCCTGTCCTAGACTGAAAGCTTTGGCATTAGTTTTATTTGTTTGCTTCAAATAAGACATTTCATTTTCTCAAAATGTTGATGTTTGCAACATTTAAGATTCATCATAGAGCATGTAGTGTCTTATTCCAAATGAATAATTTGAAAACTTGTCATAGACACTAGGTGCCACTAATTTTGGTACTACCATATAAGATAGGAAGTGATACAGTAAATAGTTTACACCAGTTCTTGGCCATTACTGGGTTTCTTTGTTCAGCTTCTGGAGTCAGTACATAAAGTTAACTTGAAGAAGAGGAGTGGTGGAAGAAAAGAAGTGGATGTGGAGGCCAGAGCAGTGGCACAAGTGAAAAGACATCTGACTTCCCTGCGCTAGACTAGGGCAGACCTTAGTTCAGTCACCCAGCATCCCATATGGTCCCCCAAGCCAGGAGCAATTTCTGAGCTTATAGCCAGGAGTAAGCCCTGAGCATCACCAGGTGTGGCCAAAAAAGCCAAAAAGTAAAAAAAAAAAAAAAAAAAGTGGATGTGGATAAATATGGACAAGGACAAAAGTAAAGAGGAAAGGTGGAAGGAATATAACACTTGGACCCATCCTCAGGAGCTTTAGTATACTATTTTTTTTATGGGATTTTTAGCCTGTCCCTTTTTCCTGAAGTAATGCTTTCTTCATTCCTTCATATTCCTTAAGTTGGGATCCCAACCCTGTCTAGCTTGTGGTCACTCAATATTTTTATTGTTTAAACACTGACTGTTGATTACAAATCTTAAATTGAGTAACTTTAGACAAGGAAAAGAGGTTTTTCTTGCTTTTTCAAAAAAAAAACTTAAATATATGCATGAACAAAATATTGCATGAGATAAATATTAACTGAAGTCTTCTATTTTGCATGACAGCTTACAACACTCAGAGGAGCAATTCTAGAAGACGCTATCCCTTCTACTGCTAGACATGGTACTACACGAGGCCTACCCCTCAAAGAAGTTCTGGAATATGTTATTCCAGAGTTGAACATTCAGTGCCTGAGACAGGCTTTGAGCTCACCCAAGGTCTCAGAACAACTGCTTAAGCTTGATGAACAAGGGGTACGTAAAATGTGTGATTATCTGTTTGCTTCAGAGTTTATGGCTATTTCTAATTGTTTTTGATTTCTCATTCATATCTTTTTCAAGAGAATTTGTTTTTAATACTTTCAAACATTTTTCTAGTTTCACTCGGATATTCTATTATACCCATTAAGGAACATGATGTCTTTATAATGTAATACATCTCCTTTTGTTTTGTTATTTATATTGCTTTTACACAGATTTTGGTATATTCTAGATACTGAGAGCACATCTGATTCATGATTATTAGAAGTTGATAGTAGATTTCCCCCAGGTGTGAAAAAATCAAGATAGTTCTTTCCCTAAATTAACTTTTATTCGTACATGTGCAAGTCACCATGCTAATAGGAATGGGCATCCTGTAGTCAGATTGAAGGTCTCTAGGACTTGTCCCTAAAATGATGAGTACAATGGCAGAATTCTGTAAAGCAGAATTTGTTGATAAGGTCTTGGATGAACATTCTATTTCTTTGTAAATAAGGCATCACATCTATAGCAAATTTCCTAGAGGGGAAGGCATTGTAATTAATAATTTCAAAGAAGGAGGATATATGAGCTGCCTTAAGAACTTTAACTAGTTTCTTAACAAAATAAGGGTACAAAAGAAATGTTAGGAGTTGAAATAACTTGATAAACAATGTATGTGGAGGGTAGGGCATACAAGACCTCCGATATTTAGGAAGAAGTTTATATTTGATTCAGGAGAAAGTGGGAAATAAAGATTTTCTAGTAAGATATAATTTAATCAGAGATGAATTTTATTTAATTCCCTATACTCTATTCTCTCCCATCCTTCATCATTGGCAGCGAACAAATATTGCATGCTTGGTTAGGGCTCACGCACATGCCTGTAGTGCTCACATACTCAGCCTCGGTAGTCACCAAGATTCATACTCAATTAGATGTGGTGTTCATGTGCATTCTGATTATAAAGCCCACATGGGTTCTAGTCAGGAGTTGTGATTCCTGGCTATAATATTCATGCCACTTTTTAGTTCTAGTGCTACTGGGGTTTGCATCCCTGTCTTTGTAGTGTTCATACATCTGACTCCAATGCAGAAGAACTTGGGAAGTTGTTGGTACTGAGAAATCAGAAACAGCAGAGCTTCCAATTCAAGTAGCAGAACTTCCTAGGTCATATTTGGTGCTGATGGTAGGACCAGGTATTGAACGTGTGTCCTCATGCGTGCAGTGAAGGTGGTCTTTGTACTTTCTATGATCTGTTTTGCAGAGAGAAGGAGAGCATATGAGATGTTCTTGGTTGACTAGAATTACTCATTGTAATACCTTGGTGGAATATTTGCTATTTAGATGACTAGAATTCTTAAAGTAATGAAATTGTAATGGGTCTGACAGACAAGATAACACTGAATCATTAATGAAAGGAAGGAGGCACTGTAACAATAAGAGTGAATAATTTTGACATCTTTGTCTCAGAAATGAAAATTGCCATATTGAAAATAGTCAACTAAACTAAAACAATAAGTTTGAGCCGTTGACTTTTTAAATTCCATGGTACACAGAATAGCATCACCATTATTGGTCAAGAGTATGAAATACGTATGTATTTGTGAAGCAACTGAGGAAACTATGTTATCTTGGCCATACAAAAGGTATCTGCACACTGTAGGCCAGATATTCAACATCTAAGTGGATGCCTCCTTGAGATCCAGCAAATTACCATGACACTTAAGAATGGTGAATGTAACTTGTTATCCACTTGGGAGCTGATGAATGTAGCATGTTATTTGTTATCTCTGTATATTTCTGTTACTTTAACAATCTCTTACTGATAGCTGGAATGTGGTTAATTGGTAGAATGCTTGTCTTAAATTTGTGCTCCTGATCCACATTGAAAACTGTCATTACCAAAATGTGTAGTCTTCACTACATCACAGTCCAATTTTATGTACAAACATGACAACTAAAATATAAGAACATCAAAACCCAGAATGTGACCTTAGTCATCACAGTAAAAACAACAAATGGATAGGGAAGAGGGAAAGAAATTCTGTTTAAAAAGAGTAAAATAGACCATATAAATCTGCTTACTCTTTAGCAGGTATTTGGTAGTGAAGAATTTCGTCCCTTCAGTTACTGTAGACTAGTCCATGTCCTTGGACCCCAAGGTTTTTAAGGACCTGACAAGATAAGAATAATATTTGTCTCCTCACAAAAGTAGCCAGGCTTTGGAGATGTTGTATGTTAAGATAGGTACAGATGCTACCTAATAGTTATGTTAATTAAGCATTTTAAGTACTTAGAACGTGGGGAAGTCTGGGAGGCCAAAGAGTGCTCATGGGCTTCAAGGTCACTCTCAGAGATACTCTAAACTTTGCAGTCTTGACTGTGTCATCCCATGATGCCTTTTTTTCTCACACTTACACTTCTAGGCCCACCGGTGTCAGAGTCAAGGGTGGTCAGGGGCATCCAGGACTGTACTATATGGAATTCAGAGGGCCATCTAGTGCTGGAGATTAAATATAGGCCCTCTTGCACTGCATTCCTATTACCTTAATTATCACCCTAGACCTGTATGTTTATTGTTGAGGCAATTCTGAGGATTTGTGTTTTGTAAACTTGTTATATTTATTTACTTTTTGTTCTTGGGCCACACCTGGAGATGCACAAAGCTTAATTCTACCTCTGCACTCAGGGTTCACTCCAAGCTATTTTAGCAGGGCGTTTGAGATGACTAGGATGCTAGTCATGTCTGCTGTGTGTTAGGTAAACACCTTATCTGCTGAACTATCTCTCCAGAGATAGTTTAAATTTCCATGTCACTAATGTCAAGACTTCTAGCCTTAGGAATAGAGCAGTTTTTACCTTGCCCCAGGAAACAAAGGAGAAGTATGCTGATGGCTTCCAGTCTGTGTAGTCTGTTTGCGTGACCAGATGGAATTAGGACAAAGGAGTAATTTAATTTGCTATAGTCCAGACACCTAAATGCAGACTACCTCTAGAGATGCCAGGACTACTAGGCTGCAGCAGAGTATATCAGACCCTTTCTTGGAAATTAGTGTAATAATGAAGAGATAATGGGTGTCTGGTGGGCTTTGTGAGACTAGATTGTGTTTCTGCCAAATTTCTGAGAGACCACTGAAGGAGTGGTAATTTCTGTTATATTTTTGGTTGTTTTGATAAACTTTGTAAGAAATTTTAAGTGAACCATGTCTGTTCACTGAGTGTTGGTTTTTCATTATTACTTGAATGGAATTACACCCACAACCACTCTCATAAGCAAGACAAGATTGTTTAAGTCACTGTAGATAGTCATTTCTCTCTTTTTTATGCCCACCTCACCTGACAAACTGATCAAAGAGGCAGTGCCTCTGAGTGTAGCTTTGTATAGTTTAATGTGTATGTTGGGAGGAGGGATGATACTTGCACTTGTATATGACAACAAGATTATTAGAGCTCAGGTTCTGGTGTTGGCTAGCATATATCTGAGGGCTTTGAAATTTCTTTCTGTTATATCCCAAAATTCCCACAGGCCTTAAGCTTCTTGGATGAAAATGCTAATCTTGCTTACCTCTAACATCTAGATCCAGGTTGGCTTGTACCTGACTGGGGAGAAAAGTGATATGAAGTATATAATATCAGTCAATAAAGAAGTCCCAGAAGTCACTTCTCCAGTACAAAGATTAATTCCATAAAACTCAGAAATCCCAAAGAGATGCATCCACATGATTCTACTCTATCTCAAACTCTGAGCTGTGGTCTGGGTCTGATTCACAAAGATTGACATAAAAGGAGAAAGGGGCTTTTCTCTGAAGCTGTCTGTGTAGAGAAGAATAAGCCTCAGATGTAACCAGGGGGATACTAGAATTAGAGTGCCAGGCACTGAATGAGCTGATGAGATGGTGTCAGCACATGCTAGAGGTGCTGGAGGTGAGTTGCAGGTGTAGAGGAACAGGCAGGGATGGGTGGAAGCCTCAGGATACAGTGAGTGTCAAACATACAGATAATAGCACTGTTTTCTCTGCTGGTTACAGAAGAAGCAGTGAGTGGTGGATTACAAGACATTCGGAACTCATGGTATACTGCAACTACTAAAAACTGTTAATATCTTACTATAGAAGGATCAAAAAATGAAGAGAGCAGAAGTACTGTTCTAACAGCATAAGTTAAACAAACATGGAACCCAGTAAAAGAGCTTAGTTGAGGGCTATTTTAGAGGCTTCAAATAGTGTGTGTCCTTGACATCTGTGATGACCATTCCTAATCAATTGAACTTGTTTTACTAATGTACTTTATACTCAAAATTGTTTGAGTCACTAAGAAGCAGTTAACACAAAATGTTATTTGTTTTCATTAAGGATATAGCTCATTTGTAGTAAATTTACTTGGACCATTTATTCAGATTATTGTGTTGGATCAAAAACACTGATTCCTCAATCAGTGAATGAATTTTTTCTTGACCCTACTAAAAATCTAGTTTAATAACATCCATACTACACTGTTTTTTTTTTTGTTTTGTTTTTTTTGTTTTTTGTTTTTTGTTTTTGGGTCACACCCGGCAGTGCTCAGGAGTTACTCCTGGCTCCATGCTCAGAAATTGCTCCTGGCAGGCATGGGGGACCATATGGGGCACCGGGATTCGAACCGATGACCTTTTTGCATGTAAGGCAAACGCCTTACCTCCATGCTATCTCCCGGGCCCCCATACTACACTGTTTTTAAGTAGCTTACTCATAGAGTTCTGTGGCCCCCACACTCATTACCTCCTAAGTTCCTAAGTAGATTTTAATTCTATTGATTGCCCAAGATCTAGACACTGTCCACCATACTTAGGGATCTATCTGACTATAATATCTCTTGTCAAATTGTGAGCAGGTGTTATTTCCTTATACATTAGTCCAGATCAAATACATTCAGAAAATACTGGTAGGTGACTGCCTGTGCAGCTCTTCACTCTGTAGCTCAGTATGTGCTGGAGTGTTTCCTACAGTCAGCTTAGATTACTGGGGCAGGTGTCTCCCGACTTTTTTTTGATTGTAAGATGTTATTAGGTAGTATGGAAGAGATTGCTTTTATCACTTTGCTGCTCAAAAGAAGAGAGTATCATTTTGCCTTATTTTACTGCTCTGAATTTTGATTAAAGGATCTATTTTATAGCTGAATAAAAAAAATGAACATGGTTATGAATTGATGCCATTAGAGAATTGGTGATGGTTGGCAATCTGTCTGTTTTTGAAGCTCAGATATCTGGTAGTAAGATTAAGAGCTCTGATTTCATGAAGTAGAGAGCATTCCTCATTAGGAAATGTATGAGCTGTAAAAATGGGTCCCCTTTTTCTTAGGCAGGTCTTAAAAGAATGCAGCCATGGCTTTTGATATGATATGGATTGTCTGTGATATAGGATTACAGCAGGAACTCTTTTATTGCTTAAAATTATGTACATATTTAGTAGATGTGTATTTAGTATTATATATTTCTTAAATGTTTGATTTTCAAGATAGTTCAAAATGGAGAAATGATGATTATACAAATAAAGTTTTTAATGTTATGTTATATACATAACATTATCCTATTATATCTATTTTTGATGGGATTTTCCCCTTCATGGATTTTTGAGAACTTACTATAGCCCTAAAATTTTTCTGAATTTTGAAATATAAAGCATTAAGCAGCAGAAACATCACTTTTAGAAATTCATGGCCTTTTTTCTGGTTTTAAAGAACAAACTCTTTTATATAAGTGGTATAAGATTATTTCTATTAGGTACATATTTTAAGTAGGTGTTTTAATCTCTATACATTTTTTTAAATTGGCAAATTCCACAATATTGCACATTATTTTTCATAGAGTTTCTGACATATTTCCAGCTATAACTCAGAGCTTCTGACTTGGTCATTATAAGAAACATTTTGGGCAGGGATATAATTGCATATTCTTTTGTTTTAATGTAATCGCATATTCTCTTGCTTGTTTGTTTATAGAATTTTTCTGATATGCTTTCCTGAGAACATAATGTTAAGCTTCTTTCGTTTTAATTTTACTGGAATTTCATATATTTGCTTCTCTTTCTCAAGACATTACATTTCTTCTCGGTTGCAGCTGAGCTTTCAGCACAAAATTGGGATCCTTTATTGCAAAGCAGGCCAGAGCACAGAGGAGGAGATGTATAACAATGAGACTGCAGGACCAGCTTTTGAAGAATTCCTTGATCTTCTGGGCCAGAGAGTACGACTGAAAGGATTTAGTAAATACCGAGCTCAGCTAGACAACAAAAGTAAGCTTCATATATATGTGTTGCACGAATTTGATTCTCCAAAGGTATGAGTTCTGCATCACTATGTGAGCAGTCACATCCCCTTTGTACTTGACCTCAAAAGCATCCCAGCGGGTTATTTGGGATATAGTTTAGATTTCCTCAGATGAGCAAAAAAAAGCACATTTGTCAAGAGGCTCAAAAGGTCCATTTCTTTCCCTTTTTCTTTTTTAAATTACTTTAGTTAGAAATTTTTTCATGGTTGCGTTTTGTCATACAATTTACACAACCCTTTACCAGTGTATATTTCCTGCCAAAAATATCCCCCATTTCTCTCCATCCCATTTTACTTTTCTCTCTCTTTCTTTATCACCCTTTCTCCCTCCATAGCTATTTATATATCTATCTACACACACACACACACACACACACACACACACACACACACACACACATATCTTTCCCTTTCTTTTTTCCTTTTAGGCATTGTGGTTTACTTGCCACAAAGAGAGTAGAGAAATGTCCACTATGACAATGATAGTTGAAACTGATGACTCTGGACAAAACTGGTTTTGAAAGGGGAGAAAGTTATATGCATGGTACCTATTCATTAGCATTTTCTTTCCCTTTGTTATATGAGCAGAGATACCCCAGTGTTTCATGAAGAATCTTTTCATATCTTCTTTCTTGCATCCACACCTACTTTATTACACCCTCGTTCCAGTAGATCCAGGACAAGCATTTTCAACATTTTCAAAAGAAAGATACACATTTACTCACCTGTACTTTTGGGCATATTTTATTCTGTTAAGGTTTTTCAGTGTTAATGTTGAAGTAAGAGTAATGATGAAAACATTGCTGCATTTTCTTTATTATTATTATTATTATTTAAAATATGGAACGCTTCACGAATTTGCGTGTCATCCTTGCGCAGGGACCATGCTAATCTTCTCTGTATGGCTCCAATTTTAGTATATGTGCTGATGAAGCGAGCACACATTTTATTTTTCAAGAACCTTAGTCTGATTGTCTTGAATAGTGCACTTAATTTCTCCAGGGAGTCTTATAAACTGGTGCATTTAAAATAGTGTTATTCCATCTTATGGAGTTTTCACTATCCCCATTTGGTTGGTCACATTCCTATAGTTCTCATAATATTGAATAGTTAATCTTTATGCTACCAATTATACATGACATATTCATCATTGTCAATAAATTAACTTCTTTTTATAGTGGAGAGAGATAAACAGGTAGACACTGAACTCAAAAACTCTAGGAGAATTGAGTTCACTACTTGTGGTAAGTGGGAAATTTTTTCCCTTTGGGACTGTTGGTAGGATTGGAACCAAAGCAGCCTGGTTTATGACTCTTCTGTTTGTGCTAAATCAACAGGGGACCAACTATCATTTTTACTTTTCTACATCAGGGTGGTGCCATAGTCTTCAGGTTTCTATCATAAAATCTGGTCTTTCAGTTTGCTTTTAAAGAGTTAAGCAGGACATCATATTATACACACCTGGCATTTGCCTCCAAATGACTGTCAAATATGTCAGAGTTAAAATTAATTGTTGAGTTTGATGCATTTTTATCATTCCTCAGCTAGGAAGAATTAGGAAATTATACATGACACTCATTGCAAATAGCCTCTTTTTTTTCTTTTTTTTTTTTCTTTTTCTTTTTTTGGGGGGCCATACCCGGTGGTGCTCAGGGGTTATTCCTGGCTATCTGCTCAGAAATAGCTCCTGGCAGGCACGAGGGACCATTTGGGACACCGGGATTCAAACCAATCACCTTAGGTCCTGTATCGGCTGCTTGCAAGGCAAACACCACTGTGCTATCTCTCCGGCCCCCACATGTTTTTCTTAAGTGAAACATGATAGTTTTTATTAAATGAAACTGATTTAGGGGAGAGAGAGGATACGGGCTTCTTCAGAGTAGATACATGGAGATAAATAGTGAAATAGAGTAGATACATGGAGATAAATAGTGAAATAGATGTTTGAGGAAGAACGCAGGCTTTAAGTATGCACATTTTTTGGTTTTGGTTTGGTGTTTGGGCTATACCTGGCAGCACTAAGGGATTACTCCTGACTTGGCACTCAGAAATCGCTCCTGACAGACTCAGGGGACCATATAGGATGCTGGATAATAAACCCAGGACTTAAACCTAGGTTGGTCACATGCAAGACAAATGCCCTAGCCATTGTGCTATCACTCCAGCCCCATGTGCAAACACATTTGTAAGAAAGATAGTGAGCGAGCCTTTTTTTCATTTTTTTTTTCTTGGCAAATTCTCCTCACATATCACTGACCATGCTGCCACAGCACTGCCCTGGGAAAGCCATCACCACATTGATTTGTTGCCTTGTGTGTTCACCTCTCTTTGGTGGGCCAATTTTCTCAACAGGAACCATTTTAAAAATTTTCATACATTTTGTAATATATAGATATCATGATCAGTTTTTTCCTATGTAGAATTGATATGTTTTTAATTTTTTTGACCTGGGATATATTCTTGATACATTATAGGTAGAGCACAAAGCACCTTAGTGAAAGGTGTTTAAATGATAACAAGATGTTAATATGCTGATTCAAATAATTAATAGATATTAATATTAATTTTTACAATTAAATTTTATGTGAAAGCAAAAATGTTTAAGCCTTTCTTTTAGTAAAGAGGAGAATAAGAATTATGTTTCATGGGATGCAAATACAGGTTATACATATCTCAGAATGGACAAAAGGCAGTCCAAAATTCAGAAAATTTGTGTTCTAGTTTTAATTCCACCTGACAATAGGCCCTCAGTCAAATCTCAACCTCTTCTTTAGAAGGAAAACTGAGAATTGGGCTGTAGTAATCTTGGATTCCAGCTTCAAGATGCTTTTTAGGTACAAAATGAAATGGAATAGAACAAAGGAGAAGAGTAATTAAGCTTCTCTTGTAATCAGAATGAGTATAGACCTCAGGCCAAGGGCCATCGTTTTTTTTTCCTTTGGTTTGAATGCACAGAATGATAAAACTGGAGACAGCCAGAATATTACCAGTGAGTCAGTCTGCACTGAAGTCAGTCCTGCGTCATTCCTTTATGACTGTGCTTGCTTCCAAAATCACATTCATTGTCAAGGTCCTGAGCCAAGACAATCGAAATACAACTTTGAAAGAAAAATAACTTTGTATGAAAAATAAACAATATGAACTTAATGAATAATTAATGGAGAGAACAAAACCTTATATTTGTAATTGATAGTATATAACTTTTTAGATGAATATCCTCACTGATCATTTACAATATAATGTATCTACATCCTTATGTAAGCATTTTAAATTGTCCCTTGTAATGAAATTGGCTCCTGTGAGAATGTTTTCAGAATATGCAAAACTATTGCTCTTAGACATATTTTAGAACTATAGGTCACAAAAGAAAATAATGAATTTCCATGAAGGTTAAATATTTTATTGTGTTCAAGATAAACATGTAAAGGTTTATTTTAAAGTAATGGCTAACCCAAGACAACGACTTAGCTTTTTCACAATATTAAAATTTGTTTGAAGTGATATGAAGCAATGATGTCTTTTTTTGTTATTTAAAAGTTAGAAAAATAAGCACACACTACATGTAGGTCAAAAACTGAGAAAAGCAGTTCTGAATTCTGCTTACTATTTCTTTATATTAATTATTGTCTTTAATTATATTCATGCAAAATGATTTAAAACTAGATCCTAAATTATTAGTTAAATGTTTTGTAGTAGTTATGTAATTTAGATATCTGAATTCTTAGTATAAGACCACTCCTTAATTATGCAGATATATTTTAAATTTTCAAGAAAACACTCTGTGTTTTTTGTGTGTGTGTGTGTGTGTGTGTGTGTGTGTGTGTGTGTGTGGTTTTTGGGTCACATCCAGCAGTACTCAGGGGTTATTCCTGGCTCCATGCTCAGAAATTGCTCCTGGCAGGCACGGGGGACCATATGGGGCACCGGGATTCGAACCGATGACCTTTTGCGTGAAAGGCAAATGCCTTACCTCCATGCTATCTCCCGGGCCCCAAACATTCTGCTCTTTAGACAATCAATTGATAATGGAGAATAGTTTAACTGTGTGTAGTAAGAAATCATATTCATTTCTCATAATCCCAGTAGTATTATGGGATTGTATTATGGGGATTATATTATGGTATTGTAATATAATTATGCTATATTCTATACTATATTATTCATAGCCTATTTGATATAAAATTAACTGAATGCTTAGGGTAGAAAAGTGACCTTTTGTTCACAATTTCATTTTAAATGAGTCCTTTTTAATTATTCTAGGGAAGATTAGGTATCTAAGAATAAGCAAAAATTAACTATAAAGATGTATATTTTCAGGGATTTGGGCAAAAATCCATTTCTGATTAGTTCTAACACTTCGAATAATTGTACCCAAACCTGTACTTTTTCCTTTCTCATTGAACCTGAATGTCTAATGGCAAAATTCACAATAGGACATCTGAATAAGTGTTATAGAAGGCAGAAATGTAAAAAAAAAAAAAAAAAAAAAGAGGGAAAAAACAATAAGTGTAGTAGAACCTACCAGTGTGAGAGCACAGGAGAAATAACTAATCTGTTAGGTGGACAAGAGCAAAGTGTGGTAGCATCAAGAGCAAACTAACACCTAAACACTAGTCAATAGTGGTTGGTTAGTTTGCTTTTTACGTTGAATTGTCTTTTTTTAACAATGATTGTCTAAGTGCTAAACTGATCATTTTACAGTTCTTAACTTGTAATCTTTTTTTTTAGCTGACTCTACAGGAACTCACTCCCTCTACACTACATATAAGGATTATGAGCTCATGTTCCATGTATCTACTATGCTTCCTCATATGCCAAACAATAGACAGCAGGTATGTCTGATGGGTCTATCATTTGGGTTAGTGCATTTACAGTTGGCAAAGAAATGACATGGTTGATTTGTTTGTTACATGGAAGTATTTAGACTTTCATGATAAATTTCAAGAATAAATTCTTTTTGAATATTGTAAACTATTTTATTAAGTTGTGTGAATTTTAAGTTATTTTTATTGTATTTAGCAATTAATCCCAAATGTTAAAATGCTGAGAACTTGAAAAATTATGAAGCATTGAGTCTCTGACCTTTAAATTATTTATGTAATTTATTCCTCAAGAAAGAATGATTATTTTATTTTACTGAAAATATTGTGATTTACAGTCTTTCAAAGTTGGGTTTTCTATATACAATAATTCAGGGCCAGTCTCACCACAAGTGTCACCCTCCCTCCATCATGTTCCCAGAATGTATCCCAACCACCACCCATTGCCCGTTAGCCTGCCAGAATAAAAGGCCCATTTAAAGTTTAGATTGTTAGAGTGAGAGTCTCTTGATTCCATTGTTGTTGTCTTTGACTTGGATAGTCTGTCCTTTCATAGAGGAAACGCTAATGCACCTGAAACCACTTGGTCCCTGGTCCCTATCCTTTCATATTTGTGTTTCTCTTCTTCCACTCAGTTTCTTTACTTCTGGCTATGCTCTGGGGTCAACGGTGTTTAAGATAACTCCCATTTGGACCATTGCATTTCTTCATGAAGTTATTCTAAATACTTTTAAAAGAATAAGTAAATTTAAATCACTTATCAGTTTCATGTAGTTAATAACAAGAGTTCTTGAGCTATACTTCCAGGATTTGAATTCTAGCTCCTAGCTTTATGACTTTGGAACAAGTTTTTCTGTATTATTTTTTTTTTTATCAACTAAGATGTTCTATATTCCCCAAATTCTATCCAGAACATGATAAACTGACAGTAAACGTTTGTTTAATGATTTACTTAGCTTTTTCAGATGTAGTAAAAATTAGGTCAGTTAATACACATAAAGTATCTAATGTGCCAAGCACAGAGTGCACTCATTCTAGTTTAGTTGTTATTTATCACTTATAATTTATATTTATATAATTAAGTAAATTATAAGCAATTGATATATAGATTAATTATAAATGCTAATTAATTATATAGAGCATGATTATTGTAGATAACTGTTTGCATTTTATTTTTCTCACCTCAGTCCTAAAGGCCTATGAAAATTTAAAGTCTGAATGTTAAGAAAGAGTGCTGGTAATTAGAAAATTAATTTTACTTTAACAATTAATATTTTGCTACTTATAAGTTGTCATCAGAATATTCTGTTTGTAGATAAATGTTGTCACTGTGCAATCTTAGAATACATACTTTACACCAGTGTTTTTCAATGTTCTTGTGCAAAGGTACAGTGTTTTCATGAAAAAATATCACAAGGCACACCACACCACCATTAGAAAGTGTTAAAAAAAATTTAACTCGGGGGCCAGTGAGGTGGCACAAGAGGTAAGGTGTCTGCCTTGCAAGCGATAGCCAAGGAAAGATCTTGACCACGGTTCGATCCCCGGGCGTCCCATATGGTCCTGCCAAGCCAGGGGCAATTTCTGAGCGCTTAGCCAGGAGTAACCTCTGAGCATCAAACGAGTGTGGCCCGAAAAACAAAAACAAAATTAACTCGGTGCCTTTATTGTCTATATATAAAGTAATTCTCTTGAATAGGAATCAAATAAACACAAAGAAATTATTTTATAATTGTTCATATTTCTCTTTACTTACTCAATCTAACGATTGGTCTATTTGTGAGCCGAAGCCACATGTTACGGATGAAATGGGAATTTTTTCCCAAGGCACACCAGACAATCCCACAGCACACAGTGGTTGAAAAACGCTGCTTTACACATTTATTTTAAGTTGCACTGTCTTTTTACATTTCTCTTATCCACTCTGCTTAAACCCACAATTATATAACTCCCAAGGGCAGATGTGTTTGAAATGACCAGCTGGGTTCATGACAGAAGCTTGAGGCCAAAGAATTTAGTAAAGTTAATTGGCCTGTACCTGCGTTGTGCCTATAACCTCGGATTCATTAACAGCAATATTTTTTAACTGGTCCAGACTTGTCCACATTAGATCTAATTTCTCTGTTTGTTCTTGTAATAAAACTGATCCCGTGATGTATTAAAAGTCTTTTAAGAGTTCACTATAGTTGCAAGAGTGCAGTGCTTGAAATGTCTGACTTACAAAGAAAACCTAGCCAGGCTCTGGGCATGATAAGATGCCTGACTTCATTTTCTCCTCCCCTATGGACATGCTTTGCAGTCTATTTACTTTCCCCAGAACTTTCTTGTGTGTTTTCCTTTTGTTTGCCCTCTAGATGAATCACTGTAAATATCTTGGGGGCATTAGCATAAAGAGAACTCACAGATTAACTCCAAACTTCACTTTGGCAGAGAAACTTTTCTTCCAACTAAGTATATAAAATAGGAAGCATGGTGTTACTTTTAAAAAAATGTGCACAAAATTAGAGATAATCTTTTTGGAAGGGGTGCATGATCCTCATGGAAATCCCTACGGAATAAAACCAAGCCTCACAGTTTCTAAAATCCTATTTGAAGAATACTGATCTAAGCCTCTCATGAAGAACTTGACAGATGTTAAGCTCTATAGATCTATAGAGAGATAAGAGTTACAACTTGTGAGTTTTAAGCCAAGCTGGAACCCATTCTCCCTATAATTTAGACAGATGGTCGCCTGCACTTTAAAGAGTTTTGTACTTGCTTCCCAAAGTCCCTAATTGGTACTCCTAAGAAACCCTTGAATACTGGAGGAATTCACCACATTAATTACTAGTGGGTCTTGACTCTCCTTGTGTTCAGCTATAAATAGTAACATGGCACTGTTTTGAAGAATAGTTTGAAAAGAAAGCTTGTTCAGATTTCTGTGATTAAATTACCTTCATATACTCTAACTAGAAATGCCTGCTTATGCTAGACTTTGGTTTAGAATAAAGAGATATTGGCCATTTAGAAGAGTAATATATCTCCATAAAAGTGTTCCTTTTATTCACTTTGTTTTTAAATCATTAAAAATACACAATTCGGTTTATAATAAATCCATTTATAATAAATATCTTCAGCTTGCTTAACTGATTTGGAGATTTAGTCTTGTTCTTACTAAAATATTTATATGTTATTTAATAGTTTTATTAGGTAATAAATCAGTGATGAACCCTGGAAACAGACGTTAAATTGGATATGATCATCTTGCTGATCTAAGATAGGAGTTGCTAATTAGCATTTTCTTTATAAGGATTTTATAACAAAGGCTTTCATTCTCTAAATATAAATCTTTTGTTTAATGTGGTAAAGTGTATTGGTTCCCTTTTAATTATTCAGGCTTATTATTTAATTCACTCTTTCTATTCCTCTCCATAAGAACTGTAAGATAATCTCTTAAAAGTCAAAGCAAAATTTTGACCTCTGGGTGCACATTATTTTTGGAGACTTTCTGAGGGATGTGTGTAGGGTGTTGCATATGTGTTTTTTGTGCATCCTTGCAGAATTAGTATGTTATCTGAAAGAGGAGAGAAGTTACTCTCGAGGTAACTTTGCCAAGCTAAAGATTGGCAAAGGCAAACTACATGGACAGAAACAAGTTAATTATTGGCAGAGAGATGGCTGTCGTAGATGTCTAGAAGGGAAGAGATAAGTGATAAGGAATAGGGAGCAGTGAAATAGATAAGATGAAAGGGTTATATATCAGCCCTACTCCTACTGATGGATTTTTTCAGTTCCAACCCAAAGACTAAAATCGTGTGTTGTGATTCTTTTGTTTATTTTGGGACCACACATGATTGTGCTCAGGATTTTGAGCTCATGAAGAATTAGTATGTTATGAAGGCTGTGAAGGGAATGAACCAGGTAAGCTATGTGCAAAACAAATACACACTTAACTTTTTTAACTTGTGTTCATCTCTTCATCTCAGAATTTGTAAAATGAGCATTAAATGTTGCAATTTTCTTTTTAAAATAATGTTAATTTTTGCCTATTTGTTCTAAGTCGGGAGACTCTGAAGCTGCTTTCTATTGTTTAAATTTTAGTTTTCTCATTACTAAAGTGAAATCTCTTGGAAATCCTTTTGAATTTAATCCTGTTGCTCTTTCCAGTTGTTCAGTGCACTTTCCCCCTTCATTCTAATTAGATGTTAAGTGCTCCCCCCATTTTGTTAGAAAAGAATTTAACAGATAAACATATTTGTACAGCAGCTGGTTGATTTGACCTAGTTCAACATTAAGCCATATTTGATCCCAGGATGGCTGCTTGACAGTTGTTTGTTTTCACTTATTGTTGAATGTTACACCAAGTTAAAACTGGTTTTGTGGAGCCCTGAAGTTTGTTTAAGGAATTGAGACTAAGCCCCAACATTGCTATTTCTGTAGCATCTGTATGCTTTTTTTCCTGTGGAACTGGGTGAAGAATCATATTTTCACTTTCCTTGTCATAACAAGAGCTTATTCCTATTTCACAGCTTAAATCAAGTGTTGAAAATGTAGTAAAGTTGACTCTGTAAATCTGTCTAATGCAATATTTATTAACTCACTCTTGCATTTGGAAACACTCAGTTGTCTCTCTAGGCACTGAAATGTTAGGCACTACAACTCTTGAAAATGTGGTTCCTTTAATTCTGAAACAAGTTATTGCCAGATATACCTCCCCTAATTCAGGGCTCTTGCATGTTTTGGTGCACTACGTTCACTTATGGGTTTTCATAACCTTTCCTTTCTGCTGAAAGAATCCCATTGACTTGGGATTCTTACCTATCTTAAAAATAAATTACCTTTATCTTAAAAATCCAATACATTACTTAAATTATTTAATGTTTGACATCTTGAATAAAGCAATGAAAAATATCCCTGTTTATTTCCCAGATGTTGTATTTCCTTTTTGGGGGTGGAGTTAGTATACTTAATGGGGCTCTGAGCTTACTCCTGGTTCTGTGCTCAGGGATAACTTCTGGTGGGACTCAGTAATATTTGTAGCCCCAGGGATCATACTCAAGTCAGGTGTGTGCAAGACAAATAAATGCCTTACCTGCTGTACTATCTCTATCCCTTTTATATATTTTTTAATCTCTAAAGTTAGTATCTAGACCAATGGTCCTCAAACGACGGCCTGCAGGCCACATATTATATTTGTCCCCGTTTTGTTTCTTCACATCAAAATAAGATGTATGCAGAGTGCATAGGAATTTGTTTGTAATTTTTGTTTTTACTATAGTCTGGCCCTCCAATAGTCTGAGGGACAGTGAACTGGGCCCCTGTTTAAAAAGTTTGAGGACCCCTGATCTAGACAATTCCATGCATACTGTTAATGGATGAAGTATTAGTGTTGTTTTCTTCATTCTCCTACAAAGTACTTTGATTTTATTCTTCTTAACGAATCTCTCCTTCAATAAGACTCCCCCTACCCACCCTTATATTCTAGTAAAAGTTATTGCTATAAGTTATTCTAGAATTTAAATTATTAAGTAATTAGACTTATTTTAGAATAAGTTTTGATCAATTTACAAAGCAAAGAATATGATTAGAAATAGTGTGCACAGAAAACAGTTTCTCAGGTTGTGGAAGTATAGATGGCTTTACTTAATGTTTCTTTTAACTTATATCATAAATATCCCTGTGGTGCATTATCCTATCAGATTGAACATAGGAGGAAGAGAAAGTGGATAGGAATCGCTTTTGCATTATTTTTTGTTTGTTTGTTTATTTGGCTCTAAGCTTAGAAATCATGGATGGAACCCGGGTCGGCCATGTACAATGTAGAAGTGTGTGCTACCCGCTGTGTTATTGCTTAGGCCCAACTTTTGCACTGTTGTTGCAGTAGCCTGGAAGCATGGACAGAGTCCGTGTCTTTCTGTCATGTATATTTAATTGAGAAGTTGGAAAACCTGAGGGGATATTGCAGTCCTTCAGGAAAGAATACACAGTATTCCCTGTGTGGCCTGGAGCTTTTGTGAGCTTTTGTTTCTGCTCATTCACCTTAGAATTCCTGGGATTAAAGGAGTATAAAGTGTAAAACTATTCTGTTCAGTGTTCAACATGCATATTGGGCACAATGGTAGGCTTTCTGGCATCTTTTTAACTTTTCATTCATTTCGAGTTCCCCTTATGTTATTACAGTATATAAAATTATGTCATTTTTTTTTAGTTGTTGGGGGATGAAGTCTACTAACTTAATCTGCTACAATTTTCAGCTTGTCTATTGATATTTATCTTAGGTGCTTACCCTTGCTTTTGCTGTCTTTACATGGAATGTTTATGTGGTTAACAATTATGCCAACTATTGTATGGGTAAATAATAGTAGCACAATAAATATGACCCAGCTTGCTACTGATTTATTTTACATGAGGTAGGAATGGCATGGTCTACTGAAATAACTAATGTTTTTAATCTATAGATGGCACTATATTGATATATTTTGATATAGCTTGCTAAGCTTATACTCAGTAAGGTGTTTTTTATGTATAACTTTAATCTTGAACATTTAAACAGTTAGTTTGCAGCATATGAAACTGGGATTTCACTGGCATCCAGAGAGCTCTGTAAAAATGGAAATTTTATTCATATTTTCCAGATCTTTTATCATGCCAAGTCATAATTAGGGGCCTAATATTGAAATCCTTTTTAGTCTCCGAGCTTAAAACACTTGAAAGTCGACTATTTGGGGTTTTCTAAATATAGTATCATGTTGTCTGCAAACTTAACTTCTTCCTTTCCTATCTGGATTCCCTTGATATTTTTTTCTTACCTAATCACTATGGCAAGTACTCCCAATACTATGTTGAATAATGCCCAGAGACAATAGAGATGAGGGCCAGCAGGACTGGCTCACAATATGAAGCTCACCACAAAAAGTGGTGAGTGCAGTTAGGGAAATAACTAACAACTATCATGACAATTTTAATGAGTGAGATAAGTAGAATGCCTATCTCAAATACAGGAAGGGTTGAGGAAGAGGTGGGGTGGCATGGGTGGTGGGAATGTTGCACTGGCGAATGTTGCACTGGTCTGTTTATGACTGAAACCCAACTACAATCATGTTTGTAATCATGGTGCGTAAATATTCTAAATATATAAAAATATATATGTGTAAATAAAATACTAAAAATTAAAAAAAGAAAAAACTCTTGAAAGTCAAACTTAATACTTATTACAGAGAAGCATGTTCCATAATTGCCAAATAAGTATTAAGAACAAGTTTATTGTCTTTGTTATTGTTGGTAAAGAGATTTATTACCTGAGATGATCCCATTTCTGCTATAATTCAACATTTATATGTAGAATATTATATCTATTTTCTGTGTGGTTTTTTTTTTCTATTTTGGGGGTACTTGTAGTTGTGCTCAGAGCTTACTCCTGGCTTTGTGCTTTGAAAACAAACCTGGCAGGATCAGAGTGCTGGGATCTAACCAGGTCAGCCTGGTTACCTGTTGTTTGTTTGTATGTGTGTGTGTGTGTTTACTTTTTGCTTTTTTTCTTTGATTGTTTTTGTTTTGTTTATTTATTTTTTTGTTTATGACTTTTATTTTTTGTATATCGCTTGAAACTAAAAAGGCACAAAATTTGTGAGCAGATGTAATGGCATACTTGCCCTCTCTGGATATATGAGCTACTATTTAGAGATGACCACAAATTTAATGTGGTTGTGACTGTATATTGGATTTTTTTTAGCTTTTTAGATATGTATATTTGGGCTAGCCATTATAAACTGGAAAGCCAATTTTCATTTAAGTGCATCCTCTGCCCTTGGGGTGACTATGACCTAATATAGAAGACCTAATATAGAAGTAAATCAACAATTCATATAGAGTACATATAGCAGCTGGGATAATCAGCCTGGCCTGTGGGTGGAAAATACCAACACAGCCTGCCAAGGAAATGAGTATATTACTATGGAAGTATGCAATGTAAATTAAGATTCCTTGACATTGTAGACAGAAACTTTGAGCATTTCTGCACCTATCTTGGAACATGCCTCTCCTTTTTAAGTTAAAGAACTTAAACCATAAAATTCCTTAAAGCATTTTCAAATTTAAAATACTTGAATTCAAATTATACTTGAATTTTATATGTATACATTGAACAGGGCAAATAAGCCATTGCATTTGCTCACAAAGTTCAAAGTTGATGCTTTTTTTGGTTTCAAGAGATATATTAAAAATAAGTCCAAAGCAAAATAAATAAACAAAAGCAACCAAAGAAATGAAAACAATTCAAATTCAAGATGTGAGTTTGAAATTCAAAGTATCTTGAATTCCAATGTTCTGTGATTTAAGAATTAAAATTAATTAAGATAGAGTAGTCAATACAAGTTGAATTTTGAAGCAAAAGAGATGAATTTCAATGTTAGATTTTTCTTTTGGGGGGGAATTTTAGGCACCGTCCATTTTATTGTTCTTGTTCTGTGCCACATTTATGAACACATGTCCAAAGAAAGACTCTGCTTCTCTAAATAAATTAAAAGATAAATGAATATACAAATTCATATAATTTTTTCCCTAAGAACATTTGGTTAGTAACTGTATATGTATGTTCATTTTCTTGACCACAGCTTCTGAGGAAAAGGCATATAGGAAATGACATCGTGACCATTGTCTTTCAAGAACCTGGAGCACTTCCTTTTACTCCAAAGAACATCCGGTCCCACTTTCAACACGTCTTTGTCATTGTCAAAGTGCACAATCCATGTACTGAAAATGTGTGTTATAGGTGAGTCATTCACCTCTGATTTTTTAATTTTCTTTAAAAAAAACTTAATTATTTTTATTCCTTTGATGTTCATTCAACAAAATTTTTTGCACAAAATAGACTAGTTTTCCAATCATTCTACAATGATCCTTTCCTCTAATAATATTTCTCACTGTCTTTACTCAACTATTTTGAAGGAATAAATGGTTTCTTAGCAATTTTATAAAGTGAAATGCCTAAAAGGTCAAAATTGTGGTTCATGTGGTATGGATAAAAGAAACGGTCTTTTACCTCTTAGAATGTAGCTCTGCTACTCATACAAAGTGCTTTATACAGTTTTATTTCTCTGGAACTGTCATTTTGCCTTTTAAAAACAAGGATAATAATACTTGCTTTAATGTATAGTTCCAAAAAGTAAATAGATTGGGCAAAACATCAGTTAGTGTTTCTGGTACTCATCAAAAATTAATTTCCTGTCTTATCTTTGATAACAGTTGCCATTTTAGCTCCCCATATGGGTGGATATGTATATTTGAGTTTGAAGAAAGTAGAGGTGCATAGGAAGTCTGTGGAAAAAGAGTCAATAAAGCAGTCCTTCTTTTATTTTTTTCAGTCTAAGGCAATTGTTTGACCCCATGTGGAAAACTTTGAGGTACAGTCATGTAACCCTAATTTACTGAGACATCTAAATAATTTGCTCCCATATTTTCCTACACCATCTGGATAAGCATTACTGACCTGATAAAAAATGATCAGAATCATCCTTTAAAATCACATTAAAAAGTATAATAATTATTTACAAAATATAAAATATCTGCTTAAAATAGATGGTGTTTACTCAAATAGTAAATTGACTAATCCTGAGATCCCATCTGATGTAGGCAGAATAATTTTAAATGAGCAGTGGTAATTAATTTGAAACTTAGCCTAGGGATTTATTATATTTGGTAGATTTTATTGGCTGCTATTTTATATTAAAATAACTATCTTGGGGGCCGGGCAGTGGCGCTGGAGATAAGGTGCCTGCACTAACCTAGGACGGACCGTGGTTCCATCCCCCGGTTCCCCGTGCCTGCCAGGAGCAACTTCTGAGCGAATAGCCAGGAGTAAACCCTGGGCATCACCGGGTGTGGCCCCCCAAAAAAATTTAAAAAAAATTAAAATAACTATCTTAATATCTGTCTTTTTGCTTATATCATAAGGCATTTCATTAGCATAAAATATTTTTAAGACATTTTTCTTTTTTTAAATATAATAATTTTTATTTTGCTCATATTTTTCTTATTTTAATTTAAAAAACTGGGAGTGATATTTTGTAGCCAGTATTTGTATAAATGTTACTATAAATGAAGTGGATTATTTGTTTATATGAGAGATAGTTTATGTAAATAATTTATGATTGGAGTCTTTGACCTTTTAGAAGTTACCATGTCATTAAATTTTGTTTATATTGAGATTCTAATGTAAAATCAATAGAGCATCTCAAATTTCTGCAATTCATAAACTTTTAGATGGATCAGCAAAATCATATTTTGTAAGTATTCCTTAAAGAATAAGTAAGAATTTTCTGGGATAATGATTTAAGTTTATTTCTATAAAACTTTAGAAAGATACACTTAGACTGTCACATGAATAAGGTTACAGTGCCCACATTTTTAAATAAAACATTTTAGCTGTTATCACATATAATCTTTTTTCAAACCTAGGCTCCTTATAGGCTGGAAAATAGTACAGGATAGGATGCTTGCCTTTCATGCTGCAAACCAGAGTTCAATCCCTGTTACCATAATGTGGTCATTTAAGTACTACTAGGAGTAAGTCCTCAGTACTGCTTGGTGTGGGACTTAATCCCTAAAATACTGGAGGTGCATATAGCATATACATTCTACTTATTACCCTCTACCTTTATAATACAAAGGCTCACCAAAAATAGTGTTGGGTACAATTAGAGAAATAACTACAATGAGAACTATCATAACAATGTGAATGAATGAGGGAAATAGAAAGCCTGTGGAAATCTTGCGACAGGGACATTAGTGGAGGGACTCGTACTTTGGTGATAGGTTTGCATTGGAGCATCAGATGTCTGAAATTCTATTAATAGAGTTTTCTAAATCATGTTGCCTAAATCAAAATCCAAGAAAAATCTCAGTGGCATTTGAATTACTTTTTTTTTTTTTGTCCCCCAATTCAAATACAGACCAGGCAAAGGGCCTGGGTTGAGGTGTATATGAGATGCATTTACTCTACCTCCTCTTTATACAGTCAGTGTAAAGAACACAGCCTGTGGTAAGAATTGGGAAACCTTATAATCTTTTACCTGTGCAATGTTCCCATGAGACTCAATAGACTCATATAGACTCAATAGACTATATGGCATGTAAAAGATTAAGCTGGTAAGTATCCTGTCCATAGTACTATCTCTCAATGGGATTTTTTTTAAATCCAGGTTAAAGTTACACGAAGAAAAAAGCAGATTTTTCTCTATAGCTATTTAATGCTTGCTATGATATTCTGATAATTGGGATCAACTAAAGATCCCTAATTACAGTCAGTATATAAATAAAATCCTTAATTCTTTCTAATATGCAGCCAGTAGAAACTTTTGTTGGCTATAGTTAATTCCAAATGTCTCGATACAAAAAAAATAACATAAAACAAAAACAAAACCTATTTTACCCCAATAAAGCAATGGTTTTTGCTCAATGATTTAGACATGAGACTCTATTGTGTGAAAGGTTTTAGAAAGAGATGTGTTGATGAACAGACTCCTAAGTCAATTACTCTTTTTTGAATTCCCGTTTTTGTACATTATAAGAAACTCTGAGCCAGTCATTAAACCCTGTGACATCCCCAAAGCTCACTGTTAAATGAAGTAAAATAATGCACCTTATTATATAAACTGTTATTATACTTATTATTGCATACTTATTATTGCAGTATCATCATTATTATTTATAAAACCTTTATTTTGTGGTTGAGAGAGCATTCACAAATGCTCAGGGATCCTAGTAGTTGCAGCAATGCCCAGAGAATAGTTTAGTGCTCAAGCAGACCTGATGATGAGATGGTACCTGGCCACACTCAGAGATAGAGCACATGGAGTCATTCAATTCTGTGGCTAGTTCTATAGGTTACCTGTACTCTAGCACTTTAAGTTATGCCTCTAGCACTTTATGTTTGCCTGTCATTTTTAAAAATCTGATGAGGGGCTGGAGCGATGGTGCAGTGATAGGGTGTTTACCTTGCACACGGCTAGCTCAGGAAGGACCACAGTTTGATCCATCAGGAGTGATTTCTGAGCACATAGGCAGGAGTAACCCCTGAGCATCACCAGGTATAGCCCAAAAACAAAACAAAATGTTGCACTAAAAATGTTGACCTGATAAGCATGATCATCTTGTCCAAAACTACTGAGATCCCAAGATCTCAGCTGTGCCTAATCACATATCTGTTGCAAGTGTCACTGTTACTGCCAGTGATGCTCAAAAGCACAGGTAGGCTAGGGTACTTTCTGAAATTCTACATAACCTGCCACACTCCGACTCTATTGTCTATATCTCAGTCAGCTTAAATAGGTGTAACAAAGTTCCGCCTGCTTTGTTACATGGGTGTCTTCAATAGAAGACAATTATATCTCACAGTTCTGGAGCCTACAAGTCCAAGATCAAGGTGTTGGCAGGTTTGTCTGATACTTGCCACCTTTCACCTTGGTTTGTTTGTCGTCTCCTTACAGTGACTTCATTCAGCCTTTTCTCTGTGCACAAGGCATTCCTGGATCTCTGAAGTGTCCAGATTTCCTTTGAAAAGGACCCCAGATAGACTGCATTTGAACCCAATCTATGCTATCATTGTCATTTATATATTTAAAGACATTTTCTTTTTTATTTCATTATTTTATTGAGGGAATGTGATTTACAAATATATTTATAATCAAGTTTTAGATTTTCCAATACCTATATCAGAGACTGCTCCTGGCTGGGTTCAAGGGACCATAATGGGATGACTGGGATCAAACCTTGAATTAGCTGTGTGCAATACAGTTCCCTAACCACTTCAGCTCCTTAAGACATCCATTAAAGTTAATTTCTAACTCTCATTAGAACTTCAACATATAGATGTTAAAGGATATACTCAATCCACAGAAGTCATTCATTCATTAAGTAAAAAGTTTTAGTTAAAAACTAACAAAACTTGGGGCCGGAGCAGTGACACAGTGGTAGGGTATTTGCCTTGCACGCAGCTGACCTAGGACAGAACTAGGTCTGATCCCCCAGCATCCCATATGGACCCCCAAGCCAGGAGCAATTTCTGAGCACATAGCCAGGAGTAAACCCTGAACATCACTGGGTATGACCCCCCAAATTTTAATGGTAAATATTATAATACCACACATCATTTTATTCCTGGTATTTTCTTTTTCAGTGTTGGAGTTTCCAGATCAAAAGATGTACCACCATTTGGTCCACCGATTCCCAAAGGTGTAACTTTTCCAAAGTCAGCTGTATTTCGGGACTTCCTGTTAGCCAAAGTTATCAATGCAGAAAATGCAGCCCATAAGTCAGAGAAGTTTCGAGCAATGGCTACAAGAACAAGGCAAGAATACTTGAAAGATCTGGCAGAGAACTTTGTTACAACTGCTACTGTAGAAACCTCCATGAAATTCAGCTTTATTACACTGGGTGCAAAGAAAAAAGAGAAAGTCAAGCCAAGAAAGGATGCCCATTTGTTTAGTGTTGGAGCAATCATGTGGCATGTTGTAGCACGAGACTTTGGACAATCTGCTGACATTGAATGTTTGCTTGGGATTTCCAATGAATTCATAATGTTGATTGAAAAGGATTCCAAGAATGTTGTATTTAACTGCTCCTGCAGGGATGTTATTGGGTGGACATCTGGATTAATGAGCATCAAGATGTTCTATGAAAGAGGAGAATGTATCCTTCTGTCCTCCGTTGACAGTTGTGTTGAAGATGTAAGAGAGATTGTTCAGAGATTAGGAGTAAGTACAGGCTTTATATATATTGTTGAAGTTCTGATAAGTCTTTAATTCTAGATCATAGTAGATTATACTGTGGAAATTCTACTATGGAATGAATAATTATTATAGTGTGGGGCTTAATTTTAAGTATTGAATCATTTTAAAGCAATTATTGAATACTTGACTGTCAAGAAGGGCTTCTTCATTGCAAATTGTTTGACAATGAAAAATAAATGTTTTTTTTAAGCTGCTTTTCCAAAAATAAAAAGAGAAATAATTTGTAGAATTTAAAAGAAAAACAGGAGAATTTTCCAGTACTTTGTCTTGTAAAAACTGACCTGATAGTAGCTTCCCAGTAGGAAAAAAATGAGCACAAGACTGCTGTTGACCCTATGAAATGCTATCCTTCCCTCCTCTCTTCCCTCTCCTTCCTTCTTTCCTTCCTGCTGAATCTCTTCCTTCCTCCTTCCTTTTATTCCTTTATTCCTCATCCCCTTTCTTTTCTCTGCACTTCTCTTCTTTTTTCAATTTCTACTTACTTCCCACACACACTCCTTGCTTCTCCCTATTTTTTTCTTTTGGTTTCAACTGCTTATGTATACAGTCAGTATTATTGCTTAGTCTGCTTGTTAATTTTCTAATTAATATTCTAGCCAACTATAGTTTCTTAAGGACTTGTTATAGAATTTTCCTTTACATTAAGAAGTCCAAAAATCATTCATAAAAGTCATTTTCAGTAATAAAATCCCTAGGTGATATCCATGATGATTAATCTTTTGTTTCTACTGATTTTAGCAAATTAATAAATATATATATATATATATATAATAACTATAAGACTAAATCACATTGGGGCCAAAGTGATAGCACAGTGGTAGAGCATTTGCCTTACACATGGCTGACTCAGGACGAATCTGGGTTCGATCTCCAGCGTCCCATATGGTCCCCCAAGCGAGGTGCGATTTTCAAGCACATAGCCAGGAGTAACCCCTGAGCACCACCAGGTGTGGCCCAAAAACTAAACAAAAGACTCAGCCACATATAATAAAACAAAACTTTCTTTAACAAAAGAATTTTTATGTATCAATTTTCTCTCACAACTATGTGCAGTTCATTATTAGAAAAAGATTTAGCCATTATGTAATTTGTAAAAAATGGATAGATCATACCCATTTCTTGCTTCTTTTCCCTACCACTTACATAGTAATCTCTCCTTTGAATTAGAGATCACATATATGTATCAAGAGAATTAAGTCATTGTTGTCTTGGATAATTAATTTTATATTAGCATATGTCATTTACAGAAATGATATTAGAGTGTTCAGCAGTATTATCAGCTAGAGATGAGTAAATCTAGATATACTTTGGGGATAATTAAGCACATAGTTAGGTTTTATACCTGTAGTTGTCCTTGTAAATATCAGGACACATTGTGCTTTTAATATTATTGCAAAAACTTCTGTTTGACAGTTTCTCTGAGTCAGTGTCCTATGATCATCTGTGCTCCTAAAAATACAGTAACAACAAACGCTTTGTCACCATCCACCAAAACACCTAGTCCCTCAGCATTTACTGATAGGTTCTTATGCAATTGTACTGGTTCTTTTGTTTGTTTGTTTTTTAGAGAAGTGACTTGCTGATGTGACTAAGGTACCTAATGTTTGGAATATATTTGAGCAGACATGTTCTAAGTCTTGGGTGACTTGCAGCAGGAATATAGAGTACAAATTCAACCCAAGAACTGTTGATGGATTAGAGCATAAGGTTGGTATAGGGTAGTAATAAGAGAAATGGGAAGAAAGAAGATGAAGCAGTTATAATAGAGATAGCAAAAATGAGAACTATTTAGCCAAGGATAAATTCATTGTTTATTCTGTGGTGGTTGGAAAGGAAATTGAAATTGTCTGTTCATCAAGGAGGGTTGGAACTATGATAGCATGGGTAGGGCATTTGTCTTGTTTGAGGTCCATCCACGTTCCATCACAGCATCCCATATGGTCCCTCATGCACTGCCAGGGAGTGATTCCTGAGTTTAGAGCCAGTTATAATTCCTGAACATCACTGATTGTGCCCCCCTCAAAAAATAAATACATCAAGGGAGTACAGCTAATTCATAAAAATCTGTAGAGCTGTCTGTCTGCATGGGTGTGCAACCTATGCTGTCCATAGGGGTCTGCTTTCAAAAGTCTCTAGACTTGGTAAATGCTCTGCTATTCCTGCCATGAAATTCTAAATTTTGAACTGAAAGGCCACTGGGAAGTAAGAATTATCTGCTCATTTCTTTTACATGGATATGAGGCAACCATTATATGATAATTAAGTTTATATATGTATATGGGAAACTCCAAATCGATGGAAAACAAGATTTTTCCAGCTTTTTTCCATGTTAAAGAAACAAGGAACTGAAGCAATAAAATAGCAAAAATCAGGGGACATAGCAGTTAGTCAGAGAAAATAAGCAGAAGAGACAAAAGGTTGGCAATTCACTCCAGTTTGATATATATATGCAAATTTTCATTGAAAATTGTGTTAATATTTGAAAGAATGCAGGACACATATGACATCTTTGATCATGAAATTTATTAAATAAAATATAGAAGAAAATGAAGAAATATTGATTTTTAGCTCTACATCTTACAATGTAACTCTTTTCAATAAATTTAAGGTAGTTAGCTTTATAATTTTAGAAGTTTAATCATCCCAAACTTTGATCAACAATACTTTTCCTGCTTTCCTCAGCCCCAAACTGTCCAGTGTGTCTGTGAGATGCCTGTTGGCAATGTGTGCACCTGTAGTGGTAACCATGGAAACTTCAGGCTCGGGAATGACACACTACACAAGCCCCAGTCCCACAGCTGCACTTGCAGTCATAGGTCTTATTAAATAGGAATTTGTGTATTCAGAGCATGTTTCATGGAAATGGAGCATTTATTAAACTGAAACTTATACATTAGCTTTGTACTTTGGGGAATACAGGTAAGATGCTTCTCAACTTCTAAACTCTCGACCAATAAGAAATGTCATAATCTTAAAATGATATTTAATGAGTTCATGGTTTTCTTTCCATCCATGTAAATTATTCTCGATAAGCATTTCAAGGGAAGGATTAACAAGTTATGTATGCTTTCATGCACTGAATAGGAAGAAAGCCTTCATCCTGCACATTCTTTTTGTGACTTCACTGTAGGCTCTGACTGGGGAAAAAGAAAAGTACTAAAACTATTGTTGCTTAGGTGGCCCTTGAACCTTAGGGCATGGCCCTGATGAGAGTGAGAAAGTCTACAGGTACTGAAATTCTAAGCTGCTTGAATGACACTGTCCTGTGAAGCTACCCTTGTCATCCGGAGAATGGATAGCCAACTATCCTGTGTACCTGATCCTCACCAATCAGCTACAAGGGCAATCTTTGCCTGGAGGATGGAATGGACAAAAATGTACCCAAAACATCAACACAGAAATGATGTGTTCCTAACATGCTGACTTTCTGCCATCACCCATGATTTGGCAGATCAAAAAGTGCTAATTTGTTAGTGATGTAGACTATTGATTTGTTTTGTTTGTTTTTGAAGTCTAATAAAAGTAGCTACTAGGCTTTATTACTTGAGAGGACAACTTTCTTCCATTGTTACAGCTCATCTGAAATAATGTTATAATCCATCTGAAATAATGTAATATATGCGCTTAAAAGCCAAATAAATTGACCTAAGAATGGAAAGGAGAAAATTATCTGAGCCCCTCTTTAAGGTCTAATTAAAATTGAAGTTAGTGGCATGTAAGGAAAATTACTAAGAATGAATTTGCCTTTTATGAATGAAACCATTAATTCACTCTGTAACTCTGCCATAGTTGCATGTTGAGCTCTGCAAGTATTCTTTTTAAAAAAAATATAGGGTCCACACCTAGCTATGCTTGAGAATCACCATGGGGATATATGCAATGGTGATAGTGGGCCAACAAGGACATACCTAGAAGTGATCAAGAAGTGCACTGCAGGAATCAGAACTTCATATATGTTAGACATTTATTCCTTCATGATAAGCAAAGTGAACTCTAGATAGAAATATGATTTGTCTGGTGCCATAACAGGGGATGACTTTGGGTACTATGGATATGTCTGTTTCATGGATGTACCATCTCTGTCTCCCTCTACCTTAGATAGTGACAAGAGGCTGCGAGACAGTGGAAATGACCCTCAGGAGAAACGGGCTGGGCCAGCTCGGCTTTCATGTGAATTTTGAAGGAATTGTGGCAGATGTGGAGCCCTTTGGCTTTGCCTGGAAGGCTGGTCTTCGCCAAGGGAGCCGCCTCGTGGAAATCTGCAAAGTGGCCGTAGCCACTCTAACACATGAGCAGATGATCGACCTGCTCCGGACTTCTGTGACTGTGAAGGTGGTTATCATCCAGCCCCATGATGATGGCTCACCCCGCAGGTAAGGCATATTAAGATCTGAGCAGTTCTCATTGCTTCATGGCCCCTGAGGTAGACAATGCCTTGACTGCTCCTACATGGTTCTTAGAAAATGCTCCAAGTATATGGATCTTCAACCAAAGGTCATTGGACGCCAGTCATAGGAGAGATTTTAACATTTTTGAGTTGAGATTCTGTGATTTACAGTACTTTTAATGGTGGTTTTCATGTGCATAATTTCATCACCAGAACCCACCTTCCTATTCTGAGGGCCGTGATGTAACTTTCTTTCAACCCATGACCACTACCACCATCACCACCGCCACCAATTCAGTTGAGTGAATCAGTTAGTTCTCCCATTACGTTGCATTTGGGCCATAGTTACTTTGCTGTGTATTGTTTTGTCGTAGTTATTGTTGCTGTTGTTGTTGCTATTTATTTCGGGTCACATCCGACAGTGCTAGGAGTTACTGCTGGCTCTGTGCTCAAAAATCGTTCCTGGCAAGCTTGGGGGACCATATGGGATGCCAGAGATCGAACCCTGGTCTGTCTCAGTTCAGCCATATTCAAGGCCAATGCCTTACCACTAGGCTATTGCTCTGGCACCATGCTGCTTCTTTTGTTTGTTTGCTTGTTTGTTTGTTTGGACCACACCCGTTTGACACTCAGACTATGTGTTCAGAAATCGTTCCTGGCTTGGGGGACCATATGGTACGCCGGTGGATCAAACGGCAATCCATCTTACCTCTAGCATCACTACACCATAACTAGTGTGTTGTGTATCTTTAAATGACACACACACAGAGATTATTCTGTATCTATCTTAAGAGAATTTTTAAGAAGAGTTTTGCAATTTGGTGTGTATGAATGTAAATTCCTGGGTTTTGCAAGCAATTTTATATGACACTGACCCTATAAAGGCAGAAATATTTCAATAAGAAACAGTACTTGCTTGGTTATCCCTAATTGATGAGATTTGTATTTAAGAAACATCCTTTATCATAGTTGAACTGTAGAAATACACTTGTCTCTTCTGTTAGAACTTTCTTTATAAATAGGATCATTGATCATTTACAAATATGTCAGAGTTCAGCAACTCTTATCTGAAGGTATATCAGAACATCATATATATTTTGCTTGATGACCTTTCTTTTCTAGTTGAATTGTATAGGACCTTTTCACAAGTTGACGTATGAAATATTTTAAAATGAGGCTAGACCTAGAAAGCCCAGAGTTGAGTAGGTTGCTGGAAGATCGAAGTAAAAATGAAATGAGCAAGCAGTATTTATCCATTGTTAGCAGACAATAACCACTCAAAATCATTAAAAAATGCATGCTAGACCACAGGAGAAAGAATGATTATTAAGAGCAAGGTCTCTACTCACCTGTATCTCATTATTCATTCTACTACACTGTCTAGTAGATCTCTTTTTTGGGGAGATATAAAAAGGGCATGTGCAGCTGTGCTCAGGACTTACTACTGGTTTTCCACTCAGTAATCACTCCTGGCAGACTCAGGGGACCATGTGGAGTGCCAGAGATTGAACTGAGGTCAGCTGTGCACAACTGTGTGCAGATAGCACAGCATACCTGCTATACTCTCTGTCCCCTAGTAGTTCTAATTAGGTCACATTCTGTGTCATCACAAAAGAAGTACCTATCTGGTATTGTAAGAGCACTGGATTTGGAGAATTAGGGATGCTTGAAATCCAGAGATGATCTTGAATAATTCACATACTTTCTCAAAACATTGTTTATAAAGTTGATGAGCTTTACTATTACCTTCCTTATGCTATTTTTATGAACATTAAATAAAAATATGTATATGAATCTTAGCACCTTTTGGCATGAACAGCACTCTGTAATCATTCTTAAAACAAGAAATGAAGGGCCAGAGAGAAAGCACGGAGTAGGGCATTTGCCTGGCATGCAGAAGGATGGTGGGTTCGAATCCCAGCATCCCATATGGTCCAGGAGTGATTTCTGAGCATAGAGCCAGGAGGAACCTCTACGGGCCACTGCCGCTGCCACAGTGTGAACCCCCCAAAAACAAAACAAACTAACAAACAAACAAAAGAAATAAAAATGGAAGCCTCTGCATCTGAATTTCACTGAGCTCTAAAAGGTATTCTTTTACAGCATTAGGAGGATCACATGTGAGAACTTATTCTTTCTTCCTAATCGCTCATCTTTTTTCTTCACCACTAAACCATTATTCTCAATGTTTTCCAACTATGGACCCTTCTGACCTTGTTTCTTTCTTGAAACGCCTTGTACTGGTGGTTAATACCCTAGTCTCAAACTAACCCTTGGAATATTCTTGGGCTCACAGGATGTCAAATGACTCCAGTTCAAAATACTGGTTTGAAGTAGCTCTTCCAATGATACTTTTTGCAATGTTATAGTAATATCCTAGAATAGCTGCTAATAATGTGTGAAGTCAGCTTTGGAAGTGACTAGTATATTTTGAGGAAATTTGCATCTCATTTTAATTTTTAAGATTTAATTAGACATGCACGACTAATGGTTGCTTATTAAGTGGAGCAAGTTGGCTTTTTTTCTATTTTGGGGATTTATATTGATTTGGGGGAGTTAACATAAAGAAAATTGTAAAACTTTACAAAATCCCATTTCTATTGTTATACTATTAGCTCACAATCTGCATTTTTAAGATGTGTCCTTGTATCTTCCCCAAAAGTTTAGAAAATAAAGATTTAAGTAACTGAAATTTCTCTTGAGAAATTTATCATAGGAAAATATCCAAGATGTTTAGTTATCTTGCCAGATTTGTCTCATTAAATCCATTTGTCTCCAAGAATTCCATAAATAACATACAGTAGTATGAATATAAGAAAATGAAAGGCAAACTATATTTTACTAAAAATGAGATTTAAAAATAACAGAAACCAACATCTTTAAAGCTTTGAAGTCTTAAAGCTCTGCAGGTAAAACATTATGAAAATAAAAAGCTTGGATTCTGGGGCTGGAGCTATATTGTAGTGGTAGGGTGCTTGCCTTGCACGCAGCTGAGCCAAGACAGACCCTGGTTCCATCCTCTGCATCCCATATGGTCCCCAAGCCGGTAGTGATTTCTGAGTACATAGCCAGGAGTAACCCCTGAGAGTTACTCAGTGTGCCCCCCCCCCAAAAAAAATAACCTTAGATTCTGAGATTACCTTTGTTTATTATTAAACTTTTCCCATAAACTACTTTTTCTCTTTTTTAGTTTAAAACTATTATAAATCTTCCTTTTTCCCTTTCTTCTTTTAAATTAATATTTATAGCCACTAGACAGATTTCTCCTCATTTTGTTTTGTTTGTCTTTTGTTTATTTTTTTCTTTTTTCCTTTATTTTTCTTTTTTTTTCAAACAGAACCACATAACTTGAATTATCTTGTTTTGCATCAAAATTGAGGGGAAAAAATGGATGATACCAGGACCAAATAACCGTATGAGCATTGAGTAGAAATAACAAGTGATCAGACTTAAAACCAAACTCAAAATCAATGACAACAGAATCAATATCCAATCTACAAAACACTATACACAGAGGGGTCCAGTTATACTAGCAGGCTGGGGGCAAAAAAGGGGGATGCTGGGAACGGGTGGAAGGAGGACAGTGCTGGTGGTGCGAATACCCCTGATTCAATGTCACTATGTACCTTAAATATTACTGTGAAAGATTCATAATTTATGTTGGTCACAATAAAAAAAAATTTTTTTTAAAAATGGTATAAATCTGGGGGGGAAATCATGTCTTTTAAAAGTTACTTTAAGGTTTACATCTTCAAAAAATTGTTTTGTTGTTTGGTTTTGGGGCCACACCCGGCGGTGCTCAGGTGTTGCTCCTGTCTGTCTGATCAGAAATAGCTCCTGGCAGGCATGGAGGACCATATGGGAAACCAGGATCCGAACCAATCACCTTTGGTCCTGAATTGGCTGCTTGCAAGGCAAACGCTGCTGTGCTATCTCTCCGGGCCCTTTAAAATTTTTTTTAATTACTTTATTTAAATACCGATTTACAAGATTGTTGATAATACAGTTCTTTTTCTTTTCAAAGTTACAGAGTTTCTGATGATGGAGTTTTACAACACCCTTGATCAGAGCATATTCTCAGAGCAAATGTCCCAGGTTCTCTCCCTCATTCCTGTGCCCACTCCCCTGACTATCCTGGTGGCAGACATTTTTCTTCTGTCTCCTCCATAATTTGTGACAAGCTTCCTACCATTTACTGGCCCTCCTGACACTTGTCTCTATATTTCTGGACGTTATTATCATATTCCACAAGTGAGTGCAAAATTTTTGTCTATCCCTCTCCCTCTGACTCATATTGAGTAACATAATATACTCCATGTACATTCATTTGTAAGCAAATTTCATGAATTAATTTTAAAAAATGCATACTATCCCATAGTGCCACAGTTTCTTTATCCAATTATTTGTTCCAAGCACTTTGGTTGTTTCCAGATACTGAGTATTGTGAATAGTGCAATGAATGTAGAGGGCTTTTCTGCATGGTGGTTTTTTTCTGTTTGTTTTGGTTGGTTTTGTTTTTTGTTTTTTTTTTGTTGTTTTGTTTTTTTTTTTTGGTCC
>PVKC010001033.1:0-55237 GCA_004027635.1 Crocidura indochinensis
TTTTTTTATGGTTTTTGGGTCACACCCGGCAGTGCTCAGGGGTCACTCCTGGCTCCATGCTCAGAAATTGCTCCTGGTAGGCACGGGGGACCATATGGGGCACCGGGATTCGAACTGATGACCTTTTGCATGAAAGGCAAACGCCTTACCTCCATGCTATCTCCCGGGCCCCACATTTTAAATTTTTGATTACCCTTGGCACTGCTAAGGACTTACTCTTGATTTTGTGTTCAGGATCAGCCCTAGTAGTACTTAGGACTGACCTATGTGGTACCAGGGATTGAACTGGGGTCAGCTATGAACAAGACAAGCACCTTAATCCCAGTGCTATCTTTTAAGCTTATAGCAAAACACTTTAAAAACAGCCTTTGTATTTTTTTTTTCTTTGGAGCTCTTTGGGAGTTCCTGAGCACTTTTAATACTTGGGAATGACAGTGGAGTCACACTGTAAAACTGTGGCCTTCCCCATACTCTCCAGAGAAATAAAAGACTTGGTTTGGCTGACAAGGTATGAAAAATGCATTCTTAGGGCTGGGGAAATACACACTGGGACTGTGCTTTTCATGTGCAAAGTCCCCGATTAAATATCCTATTCCTCATGGTCTCCCAGCAATGGTGGGGGGTAACTCTAAAGGCCCTCCAGCATCTCTAGACTTGATCAGTACAGTAGCATAGGGCTCTTCCATTGAGTCATCTAGTCCAATTAACTGAGGACCACAGAGATGAGCTCTTGACATTCAAAGTTGATACTATCAAGGATCCAGCAGTAAGCAAGTGGATCAAATGAACCAACTATATTAATCAAGCTTAAGTAAGTAGATTTTTATGAAGAACACCTGGATCTCTTATTTGAAGGTTATGCCCTTTATAAGCCCCCACCCCCAAACCTGCACTAGTGGTTTTTATTTTTTATTTTGAGTTATAAACTAAGTTATTTTCTAAGGTTGGCACTTCCTGAAATAGAAGTTTGCTTTGTGAAAAACTCCTCCTCAGTGTTTGTTTTTCTGTGTGGCAAGTAATACACTCAGAACTTTCTGTAACAGTATTATTTCCACTTCTATGCTGCTCATACAACAAATCAAAATATTTGTAAAGAAACATTCAAATACATGGGAATGCCCAGACAGGTGCTTATTTAGAAAATGAAATTGTTGAGTGATCTGAGACCCCCCAAAGTGATATAAAATTAGATTTTCCAGATGTGACAGTTTTTGATACATGTTCTAGACGGTTTTTGTTTAGCGATGGAATATAAACTTCCTCCTTTAAACAATTCTCCATGGCAATGACCAAAAAAGGAAGTCACAAGCAAGGGACCCCATTAAATAGAGTGAGGTTACTAGTGACATGAGGGCAGAGATGGGTGAAAGAGAATTTCTTTCTCTTGGATCTGCTCACATAGTCATGAAATTTAATTCTATCAACTGTCATATGAGAAGAGTGGAGGTGTTTCTATTTTTCAAATGAGGAAATTATAGACTCCAAGAAATAAAATAACTTGACAAGGTCATAGGAAGAAATAAAATTTTCATACAGATCTTTACTTTAGCCCCATGCCTGGTACCCCACTGATAAGAATACCACCATCATCTGCAAAAAGTGAGGGTTGGGGAGTAACTTGTGACCTCACTTCTCTTGGAACTCTTAAAAGCACTTAGCATCTCCAGTTCAATCACATACACATGCAACACGCATTGTATGCATGGCCGTTTTGGTACATTTGAGTGATCTCTACCATCAGTTATGCATAGAGACTTGTATCAAAAGAGCCCACTGGGTCTTTGGAATCAGATTGTTTGGGTCCTTGGTCTGCATTTTACAATGAAACTGGACTTTTCTCAGGGTTTCCATGCCATCCACTGTATTGAATATACATGCACTCTCCTTGAATAGTAGCTGCCACTGCAGGCTTATGTCTCTGTTCTATTCTGCTGGGGTTGCCAGCACCATGTTTCTGGCAGCTAAGATACTTTCTCCTTTTTCATTTCAGAACTCTAGGAGGTCCAGTTGCTACTTCCGACCTGAGTCATCGAAGCTGATAGAGAGACCTGACTCTTCAGCCGCTTCTGCTTGAGAATATTTATCAGCCTGCAACACACATCTCCTTTTCCCTAAGTGACAGAACATTTCAAAGCACAAACTGTTCTCTCTTCCTATGGAGAAGGGGCTCTGTTTGTTTGTTCTCTTTGATTCTTGGGGCTCCTTATTAATTTGGTACTGGAAAGGAGATAGTAACGTCCTTCTGTTGTCAAGAACATCCTCCAGAGTCATGAATAATCATGTTGTCGTGCCCCTGCAACTTAAAATACAAAAGGTGCAATTCGTGCAAGTTTTAAAGTTACTTTTTTCAAAAGAGTTGAGCCAATGAAGCTGTCAGACTGTCAGAATATAAGCACCAGACTAGATCCTTAGTTGTTACTTATGAATTTTCAAAGGACTTTAGCACATTTTTAATTGGAGTTTTTCTCCACCCCACCCCAACTCTTAATCTACAGATATGTCTATTTAGTTATTGCATTCCATTGTAATGGGTTAGGACATACTGGTGGTGTGTGTGTGCACCCAGGGCTGGGAGGCCAATGGGAGGAGAGATCTGATCTCATTAAGGTCATCTTCTAGGGCAAGGCCAGGGGCTAGAGCTCAGGTCTTTTAAACTATGAATGCATTCGACTTACTTCATTGAAGGGAAGAGATATATGACCCATTTGAGATATATTTGGAGTTTCTAAATAGTAGTTTAAATTTTTGCGGTACTTCCTCGAACACTTCCTCAGACTCTGATCCACTTGACTCAACAATGGTGTTTGTTCTTCTGTTAAGAGCATACACAGACTTCTAGATAGGGGTTGGGGGTCTTCATCCCCCATACCTCCCACTTTATGAGGAAGGGCTCTTCCCATCCAAACAATTCTGGTCCCTCTATTCCTTACTTGTTTTTCAATGAAGAGGAACTGAATTATCGGATAGATGACTTTGAATAAGGGGTGGTGGTGGTGGTGGTGGTGGTGGTGATTAGTGAAGCTGAGGGCCTACTCTCTTCCCATAAACTAATTCCCACAGAAGGACATTTCCAGAGGTTCTTTTGGTCACTCTACTGTCTCAACTTTTTGTCACTCTATGGCAGGGGTCTCAAACTCTCAGCCCATGGGCTGTTTGCGGCCCTCCGTACAACATTTTGTGGCCCTGCCCTAGAGAAATCATTTTTTGTTTTATTTTGTTTTAGTTGTTTGGGTCACCCCCCCCCCCAATGTTCAAGGCTTACTACTGACTTTGCAGTCAAGGATCACCCTGACTTTGCCTCCTGGGGCCCCCAGGTAAATTGAGCTTGAGACCCCTGCTCTATGGTATCAACAATAAAGGTTCATTTTCATTAAAGTTTGAATTTTAAGAGGTTCAGTTCAATTTGGGGAAGTTCAACTTGTCACCTCTTTTAGCTATGCCATATCATCTGAAATTGTTTGGATCATTAACAAAGTCAATAGTTTGGTCCAACAATCTGATTTTTCGATTTATCTCTGAATTATCTGAAAACATGTAAAATGGAAGGAAACCAGCTAAAGAATGTATTCCCAAGATGATCATTTCAATATATAGTTAAGCTGAAAATTATTTATAATATCTCACATTCCTTTTATTGACCAAATATATAAAATCCTGTGTGTATGTCATAATCAAGGCACAGTTACAGGAAATACTTTAGCTGCATCTACATTATAAAAAGAATAAAGTTTTACATGTATTTATGTAATATTGTGGGGAGAAAAGAATGGTGGGGAGAAAAGAATGACAAGAGCCCAATTGATTAAATCAACAACTATTCTCCTAATAAAGTCTTCTGAATGCCATTTATGTTCATAAAAGGCAGCTAGTACAATTTGTGTCAATGTAGGGTTTACTAATACAAAAAATTTCAAGATAAAATTTTTACCTTGACATATTCTTCTTTGAAAAATACTGCAAAAATAATGAAATGACTACAGTGCAACAAACAAAAAGGATAAAGCTGAAAACATAGGTAGACATGGGACCGAGAGATAGAACAACTGGTAAAGTACTTGCTTTGATGCGGACAATCCAGTTCTATCCCTGGCACCACACATGGTCCCCCAAGTTCTCCAAGAGTGATTGCTGAGCACAGATTCAGAAGTAAGCACCCAAGGACTGCCACATGCGGTCCATAAACCAAAAGAAAAAGTAGATGGACATATCTCAATTGCATCAAATCCTTTAAAACTTTTCCATGAACTATATTGTACACCCAAAGTTTAACAGCATCTTCCAGGAGCCCTTTAATTCTAAGTTCCCTGGCCCAAGGAACAAGTACAGGATTAGGCACACAGATCTTCTGACTCAGATATTGAACCAGAGAAGAACACATGCACACCACCATCAGCATTTGCTTGCTTTAAGAGTCAGATTTGGCTGGCTGGCTAGCAAGCCTGTGGAATGGTTCAGGGGCATGACTTGTTGCCTGGGTAACCTAAGATAGTTTTCTAGGCATGGGAACATGCAGATGGATGATGAGTTCATACAGGATTTCACACTTTGTTAGGAAGTTCTTGTTCCATCAGTCCAGATGAGATTGCAGAAAACACCCCTTGACCACATTGTAATAGCTTTGATAGCTGTAAAATCACATCTAACACCTTGACATAGAGGAAATAAACCAGTGATCAATCATTTGTCTGACTGGAAGGTGTAAAGCACTAACATTTCCTCAGGCTTGTTGTTAGGAACAGAGGTCCAGAGGAAGGTAAGGGCGCAAGTGCCCCCAGTCAGGTGGGAGAGACCATCAGTAGACAATGGGGTATAGGGGCTCATAGAAGTGAGGGAGCTGATTTAGATTGAATAATGAGAAAATGAAAGTTTTTTTTCCCGGCTAAGAAGTCACTTCTGACCTGAATCTGCTGAGAGCACTGAAGCCCATTACTAGGTCGAGGGTTGAGCTAGAAGTTACAGAACTTGGTTGTTTTCCTGCCTACCCTCTCACCAAAGCTCTTCCATACATGAATTGTTTGAATTAGAAACTGTTTGATCCACATGAAGATCTTATTTATTTATTGTGGAAAGTGCAGGACTAAGAACTGGGGAGAAAGGAAAACCCAGTAAGTGGTCAGAGGTCAGAGCTTTCGGTGTGGGGGGGTGAGCATTCATGGAGCAAAGGTTCAGGTATGTGGGAGCTGGTAGATATGTGGGGCCAGACAACAGAGAAGGAGTCCTAGGGAGGAGTGCGACACATCAAACTTGGTGTGTGATATCAAGGCATGAGGGTGGAACAGGACTAGCAATCCTGTTCTTCCCTCTACCTCTCAGACTGGATGCAAGCCTACAGATGAGCACAGAATGTTTGTTTCTTCTCCACTTAATAATTTCCCCCTCTAGAATGATTCATTACAAATTCCATGTCCATGAGATGCATTAATATTGATTAAGAAACAGGTGCTCTCAGATTCAATTAGCAAAACTGCAATTATTTGCAAAGGGTTTCTCTGGAAAATGGGGGAAAATATGCAGGTGTGCAAATGAGCCCTACCTGAAGGCAGAGCAGCAGGGCTTGAAAAATGCCTTCCTGCTAGCAAGAACCTGTCTTGAATTCTCCTTTGTGTGGGTGATAAATGAAGTTGCCATTTCAACCAACACTGATGATGAACCTCTGTGGCTTAAATACCAAGAGAACTTCACTCTTAGAATCATTCTCCTAAGTGAGAAGGTAAAAATGACCTGTTGAAAGTCTTCTTGAGCCAATCCTGGCAACTCATATTTAAGAAGTGTGAGTGAGGAACTCAGAAATATGGATCTTAAAAAGAAATTCATAGGCAAAAGGAAAAACAAATCCTGAGTGATCTGTGGAACATAAGAAATATTGTATGGAAATAAACAATAGCCAATGGTTTTGGGTCCCTAAAGTCAGCATAAGAACGGAATTTTCTAAGTTGGGAGATGAGAGGGTGGTAGATATGGTATGGTAATTATGGTGAAACATTACTATTAACAGTAGGGTGAATCATGGTGATTACATTTTCTCAAAAGGTAACTCCTGGGTCCGGAGCAATAGCACAGCAGTAGGGCGTTTGTCTGTATGCAGCAGCCCAGGATGGACCTGGGTTCAATTACTGGCATCCCATATAGTCATCTGAGTCAGGAGAGATTTCTGAGCACATAGCCATGAGTAACTGCTGAGTGTCACGGGTGTGGCCCAGCCCCCTCCCCCCCAAAGGTAACTCTTGTGAAGAGACAAGTTTGGGGTTTAAGTTAAGCCTGGAGCTGATCATGGCTATTGCTATTGGACTAACTAGGATTATGGTACATAGATAGGAGAAAATTAGGGAAGGAAAATTTTGTTTTGACCAATAAGATTTAGTGGAATGTTGCAGGGCCAGACCTGATAAAAGGTCAAAATGAGAGCCCCAATTTGAATATCCTTTCTATCTCAATTGGACATCCTTCAGGATTTTAACATTCTTCAGGTCTCAGGCTCAACGACAATGTAAAAAATGTGCTTGGTTAATTTTCTTGTTTACAGAAGTAAAACAGAAGGAACAGTCACTTTTCGTTCTGGGATCCTCCTCCTCCTCACTGCAACTTTTCTCTTATTTCCAACCTCTTTTCAATAAATCTTCTTGGGTTCAACCAACTTCATCTACTCTCTTGTCGACAATATTCAATCACCAGAGACAAAGAAAATATCTGCTACCACACTCATCTATTAGGATGAATGCCAGTAGACATGGGCTTGATCCCTAAAACTTCTAGGTTGGCTGTGGCAGTGATCTTATTCTCAAAGTTTCAATGCTATATGTTAAGAGAGTCTGCTATTTAATCCAAATAATCATAAAAACAAACGAGTGTAATCTATTACAAAGTAATAATGCTTTACAAATAAGAGAGAGGAAATAAATAGCTTTGGAGTAGAATCCCACACACCCAAACTGCATTACTGAATATTCTTGGAATTCTTTCAAAATTTTCTTCAAAATTTCCATAACAAAAGACAGGAATGTGAATTGGAATTTTGTATGCATGGGACCCTAATATGTCATGGTTTTGTAAATTAGAGTGACTAAAAATATAACAAACCACAAAACCACACAAAGAACCTTAAGTCAGCAAAAAGAAGAAAATGGAGTCAGAGCAATAGTACTGAAGGTAGGGTACTAGCTTTGCACACCTCTGACTCAGTTTCAATCCCTGGCTCTTCATATGGAACCATAAACTTGCCTGAAGAGATCCTTGAGTGCAGAAGCAAAACCAGAAATAAACCTTTTGTGTGGCTTCCAAACTAATGCCCCTCCCAAAAAAGTATGTGATTTGGGTGCCTCCTGGATCACTATAATTCTAACTGCTGATCTTCAGATATTTCAGAATTTCTTAGAAATTCCTGGACAGGAATGACTTTTGTGATCCATTAGTCCAATCATTATAGTGAGAGGACATTATCCAGGAAAAACCTACTCCATGTCACTCAGGTGGCAAAAGGAATGACCCAAAGATGAAAGGAGAGATATCACATATTCCAAAGCTTGACTTTGAGCTGCTTTGGCCCGCATAGATCACTGCCCAGATTCTTCTCATAAACAAGCCTCACTATAGTTGGAACCATGAAATACAGGAAGAAGTTCAGTTACCTAAGTGAGTTCCTATTATATTCAAGGAATTGGGTGACATGATGATGCATTAAGAGTTGCAAGAGCAGGTCCTGCCCTTGAAGTTACACAGGCACTTAAGGGAGAAACAATAATAGTTTTAACGCTAGCAGAAGCAAGAGTAGACACAAAACAGACAACTCCGTGAGAAATTAGAGAAGTCTTTAAGAGGGCATTGAGTCAAAAGCTGAAGGAAATGGCTTCCCTAAGACATACATGAATGTGTGTGTAGTGAAAAACCCATTTCGGTAGGTGCTAGCCTAAATTTTCTCAAAGAGCATGGGAATGAAGATTTCATGTTTTGTGGACTAGAAGTTTTCTGTTTTAACTTCTCATTCTTGCTGCAAGAAAGCAGATGACAGTAAGAAAATAGGTATAGCTCAGTCCTAATCAAATTAGGTAGTGAGCTAGATGTAGCAATGGGTTATAATTTGCTGACCTTTGTTTTAAGATATGTTTGTCCTAAGTAGTTTAAAATGGTTGGAGCAAACAGATGGAGAGGAAGTAAAGGAAAGGAAATGTGTTCAGTTAGTAAAGGCCAGATCAGGAAGGGACTTGCATGGTAAAGATAGGCCTAACTAAGTAGCCTCTGGATCTCAGCTTCCTCATTTGTGAAGGAGAGTGGATTCAGCTCCCCAGTAAGACCTTTGCAGATAGTTTCTGAAATAAAGGTAGCCCAATTCTTGTCACTTGGTAGATACCATGAAATATTAGTTGCTGTTACTGCCACTTCCTTCACAAATAGGTCACAGATAGAGGTCAGAATGGGGAATAGTCATAGGTTTAGAATTCTCAATCAGTAAGGTTCCATCAATTTAAAGAAAAATACAGTTTGGTTCTAAGCCCAAGGGATAGACTTCAGTGGGTTATTTCCCTGGAAGCTCAAGATCAAATAGCCTCTGGCTATCTGATATTATGTATATTAATCCAAATGGAAAGGCTGCATTGTTCATTTTCTCCATAGGGCTGCTATTTCCTTGAAAATGGACCGATTATCTCTGCTTTCATATGGAACTCAATTAATGGCTGATAATGATGTCTTTGTGTCTGCAATTCAATTTGTATGTAGCTGCCTCTTTCTTCCCTTTTATCACTACTACTTGATCCCAGGAAGATCTTTGTACTCAGAATAATCATAATACATATTATTTAAAAATATTTTATTACATTCTTGATATTGTTTTTAACTTATACCATTTCATATCTTAAATAATATAAAATGAGAATTGCATAACAATATAGTTATGCAACAGAAAAGAAGGTATTGTATCCCATTTTGTAGATGACAAAATCAGGAGTCAGAGTTCTCTTTTTAAAAATTAAATCACCATGGTATACAGAGTTAAAATGTTGATAGTTGAGTTTCATCAGTCATACAATGTTCCAGCACCCATCCCTTGACCAGTGTTCATTTCCAGCCACCAATTTTCCCCACAACCCTTCTGTCTGTCCCCACCTCCCTTACCCCAGCATGCCTCTATGTCAGACACTTTTCCTTTCTCTCTCTCTTTTCCTTTTTTCTTTTAGGCACCATGATTTGCAATACTATTACTGAAGTTGAAGGGTATCATGCATATCACTTTACTTCCTTTCAATTCCCAGTTCTTATTCAGAGTGATCATTTCCAACTATTATTGTCACAGTGGTTCCTTCTCTGTCTTAACTATACTTCTCCCTCTTCATCATTTCTATTGTCTTTGGATATTATTCCCATAGTATTGTTCTTATTTTTTTGTAATATCTCAAGATGAGTATCATGACGCTAGCTCAGGGATCAGGTTCAAGATTTTACTTCTAGTTAATGACAAGACTGATATTTACACTTTGCTGGTAAGTTTTCAAAGCCTGAAATTACACCACACAACAATGCAAAGTTTGTTCACTCTCTTCTGCTATTCCCAACTATTCCATGAAACTCAGTCTCTTTCCCTATCCTGACTTTTCTTATGTTTATTGTTTTTCCCCTCAAGATAAAATCAAATGAGGAAAACTTGACATTTATTAAGTACTGAGAGACTTGAAAAGATCTTTGTCCCATGATCACTTGGATTGTTCCAAAGAATGCACTACTAACTCATTTTGGCTTTTGGGGATTAGTGATTCTTTGACATATGGCAAGAATGGAAATATTTTTCTCTGTTTATATGCTAAGTAGCATTATAACAGCTGCCTGAAAATATAGGCCTGCCATCCATCACAAAAGCACCTGGATGCTGTAATCACAGATGACAAGGCAGCACAGAAGTGCATTCTCTCTGTGGAACCGGACTGATACTAGGCATCTTTTTTTGGAGACAACACTTGCTCAGACAAATTGAAATCAAGGTCCACTGGACTTGAATTTCCCTTTCTATAATGACCAGTGGTGTCAAACATTGGCTCATCTTTCTTGATAAGAAAAGGTTATACTCACTCTCTTCCTTTCTCCATTTGTTTGATGATCTATGTCAGTTTTCTGATTATCACGAAACCTGATTACCCCCAAGTTCTTCACTGAGAGGAATCTCCTTATCCTTTGATGGTTATGGTTTGGACAGGAAAGCAATTCCTAGCACCTGCCGCCCACTCTAGAAGTGTAGGGTTTAGATTCTCGGGCACAGATAGAGGCATGCATTGAATTTTGATTGCAGGATGGCAAGTGGAGGTGAGCTCACTTAGAAATGGTACAGCAAGGTAAGGTGCCTGCCTTGCCTGCGCTAGCCTAGGACGGACCGCAGTTCGATCCCCCGGTTTCCCATATGGTCCCCCAAGCTAGGAGCGACTTCTGAGTGCATAGCCAGGAGTAACCCCTGAGCGTCACCGGTTGTGGCCCAAAACCCAAAAATAAATAAATAAATAAATAAATAAATAAATAAATAAATAAATAAATGTCCCACCAATATTCTTCCAATACATCTCCTGTTTGCTTTAGACAAGAGTTGTCTGAATTGCTTGTAGCTAAGAATCCCAAGTAACATCATTTGTAATATATGACTTTATAGACATTCTCAACTAATTGTAGTCTATAATAACAAACTCTTTTCCCCAGTATTGCTTTTCTGACTTCCCTTATGAGATTTTCATTCTTCCTTTCCATATTTCCAGGGGGAGCTTAATATACAAGAAGATATCTCCAAAGTATAAACTAACATAGGGATAAATCTTCAAGTGGGTCACAAGAGAAACCTAAAACTGGATCTTTTCTGTGCTCAATGCTATCTTCCTCCAATGTAGAACAGTTTATCACACTGGATAATCAATTGGTATTTTATTTCTTAATGAATTAATTAAATGGCAACTATTAATGACAAGGTAAAATTCAGGTGCTTTCACAGTCTTTTTGTTTTAGAGCTCATGATTCCATTTACATGAAACTCAGACAAGCAAAGCTAATTTTGTGCACTGACTGGCAACCAGGGATGAGTATTCACTCACCTTGTTTTGGTTGTCATAGTTAGGAATAAGTGTGTGTGTGTGTGTGTGTGTGTGTGTGTGTTTGTGTCTGTGTACAGGCACCTGCTGTACCTGCACTCTTGACATATAGTAAATGGAGGTAAGGATATTGTTAATCCTTGGCATGTACAAGATGTCCCAAGACATTGAGTAACCCCATCCCAAATATCACCCATGCTAATTAGGTAGATAACCCCCGATTGCAAAGAAAGATGTAGGAAAGTGACTAACTTTTGGGGACTACCCATTCGGGAGGCAGGAAGGGTCTTTCTGAATGACAGAAATTTTCTTTATCTGTGTTGATGATACAGTAGCCACTAGTGGTAGAATACTCTGGAATCCTCTGAAATTAAGTTTTGTGGATTCTCCCCAACAGAAATTGGCCTAGGAGACACTTTTGTGTTGAATTCTAGCCTTCACTGACTGAGCTAGATGGTTTGGTGCTTGGATTTGACTATATAGTGTTGCACTGACTCAGTGGTACTGGAAGTACCAGGACTTGCTGCCTCACTCAGAGGCTGTGGAGGGGATGAGGTACTGGGAACTGAACTTGGTGCTTGTGCATTCAAAGCATGTGCTCCAGCCTTTTGAGCCATCTCCACAGACCCCAAACATGCTGTTATTCTCTTTATGACAGACTCAGCAAGATTACGTCATTTCACCCAGTCTCAGAGATGATTCAGAGAAGTGAAATCCAGAGTAGAGGTTACCTATCTTCAGTTCATATTCAACTCTGCCTGAGAAGAGGCAAGCAGAAAAGAAAAAATCTGAGAAGAGGGAAACTCAGAGAAAGTAATAAAGGAGAGTGACTGAAAGAGAGAGGAGAGACCCCTTTCTGGGGTAAAAGGATTTCCTAAGCTGTCCATTTCTGCACAAAAACAGGGGTAGTCATGGGGGCTTATGCTGGATCCCTACACTCTGCAGCGGGGTCACTGGGAGACTGAGTTGGTCTCTTTCTGGAACAGTCAGTGTGTGGGCCTCCAGCCTTGGACAAGCAATTCCAGGCAGTATCAGAGCAGACTGAAGAGCTGTCTGACCTTTCCTCATAACCTGCTGGGAGAATAGAAGCTGCTTTAGGACAGGCCTCCAGGGAAGTGGGATATGGGGATGCAGTGTCACCAGCTGCAATCACCTTTCTCCCTCAGGTCCTCATCATGCAACATGATTCCTGTTTTAGGAGAGAAGCCAGTCTGAGTTACATTGTCCAGGTCAGATGTCAGGTGAGAGAAACTTCTCAGAGGAGCTGGTCACACTTCAGCTATGGGATGCAGTGTGGGAAATGGGGGAGACAAAGTCACCTTTTCATTTAGAAAGAGTACCCCATAGACAGGCACTACATAGTGACTGAGATGTGAGACAGGACTCAGCAGTGCTGTTCTTCTTTTCTGCATATGGTTCTGGAAATTAGGGAGCTTCCCATCTAATGGATCTCAGCATCCTATATGACAGAACATTTCTAAGGAAACCCATTTCTATTTTTCTAGGAAGCTTTGCTTCAACTCTGCTAGTGGTGTTTAATAGTAAAAAGATGCAGATTCAAGTCCCAGCCTTGCTGCTAATTATCTGTGTGACTATAGGCAAGTGGGGCCTGGGGTGGGAGAGACCTATTTCACATACTAAATCGCCAAAGAGAACGTATAATTGCAAAGTCACTAAATGAGTGTTAATTTCCCACTTCCTTCCCCCCCCTTTCCTCTGAAATTCAATGACACTTAAGAGCATTTGTCATACAATTTAGTTCTCAATTATAGTGTTTTCTAATAAAAGACATTCACATTATGCTAATGCCATAATAACATATTTATCTGTAATTCACTTTATGCTAACAGATGACAGCCTACGGCTTAAAGAAACAAGTTCGGAACATTCTCCATGAGCTTCTTTCCTATTCAGTTCTGCCTGGCATGGGCCATTCCAGGACAAATTGGATGTATTGAGCTGACTGCCCTCTGCCTGTGAGTGTGTGAATAGGGTATTTTGTCTACTCCAAGTTCACCTGCTCTGCTGTCTCTAACACTCTACCCCTCTCTTCTTACCTAGCTAACATCCTGCCACATTTTCTTGGGGGAAGCATTCCCTAGTCCCAGCCTAGCATAGCTGTATTTTCCATCTTCTATTTTAGTGCCTGTCATAGAAAGTCCATCTCCCCTCTCCCTTTGAGTTCCAGGAAATGATGGGGAGGACCAAAGGAGGACAGTGATGCTTCTAGAACCCAGATCTTCTAGTGATGCACACATCTCAGCTTCCTATCACTTTCCAGCCTTTGGAAGATCCCAGATATCATGTATAGTAGCTACTTGCCCTATTGAGTGAAAGCCTACTTTTCCCACTGTCTTTATTGCCTGTTGGCAATGAAGGAACCTTTATGTACAATAAGCTTGGTGTAGAATGAAGAAAGGGAAAATGGAACTCATGACTTAACATGCACTGGATTCCAGCACCCAATTTCCTTGGTTGGTTGGGCATGTGAAGATTGTGAAGATTGCTGTAGTAATGAGAGAGGAACTCAGTGAGAGCATAACAGTTCAAAGTACTATAGCTGAGATCAGCAGCTACCTGAAGCAGAAAATTATTCTCATCTAACCACTGTCATCTGGGCTGCAAGCAATGACATCTCTTACTTAGTGACAGCTAACTGGAATTATACTTTTGCATTTGGCAAACCCCCTATGTCTCACCTTCTTTATTTCACCCCCTTTCATAGTTGTGGGAGCTATTCTTTCTTACCTTTCTGAACAGTGATCTATTTCTGACTTTACCAAGAACAAGTTGTCATTCATATACTTAAAAAGATGTCTTCTCTATATAGCTAAGAAAAGCTTGAATATAAGAACCCTATATAACTAACTGTATTCTGGGAACACAGTAGGCTTGACATATACTTGCTAACATAAGTGCGTGTACAGATGAACTTGATCTCAAATTTATTTAGCTTCTTATTGTACCTGCACCAGACTTTTTGACTACACCCAAAGGAGATTGACAGGACTTTTTGGGTTATCAAATCAAATCTTACTCCTATAGTCAATATTAGGGGAACTGCTGGTGAGAAACAAGTTAAAGAAATTCATACACAAACCCTCACCCTCCACTGTTTGTAGGAATGTCATTTTCATATGTCATTATGGAAAATATGGAGATCAAAAATAGGAACAGAGGTACCATATGACCCAGTGATACCACTTCTTGGCTTCTATGTCCCAAACACAGAAACATTAATTTGAAAGGCTCTATGCACACATGTTTATCATTGTGCTTAGTATTATAGCAAGGCATGGAAATAGCCCAAAAGCCCAACAAATAAATGAGTCATGAAGTTTTTGGTCCTGGAAAAATATTACAGTGGGTAGGGTGACTGTCTTGTATGCACCTGACCTGGTTTATTCTCCAGTATCCCAGATGTTCCCTCAATTCCACAGAACCATGAGAAATCTCTGAAGATAGCCAGGTATGGACCCATAACAGAAAATTTAAAATGTTTTAAGAAGAGTTTGTGGTATATATGGAATATCTACTAAGCTTTAAGCAAGAATAAAATCATACAATTTGCAGCACCACAGATGGAACTAGAGAATATCAGGTTGGATAAAGGCTGTCAAAAAGAAGGAAACAGATACAAAATATCTCTCTCTCATATGTGGAACTTAAAAATATAGAGCAAGGTAGCAACAAAGGACCAAAGGCAACATAATGGGATTATTGATTCCCACAATTGAGTTGGAGAGGGGAGAAGGGAGGGCTCTTCGGGTCCTTTGGAGAAGAAGGAGAACACTAGTGATAGGTGTGTTGTTGAAATTATGTGTACAGGAAACCATTATCAACAGGATTGTACAGGAACTTTTTCATTTTTTTTTGTCACACCCACCAGTGCTCAGGGGTTACTCCTGGCTTTATGCTCAGAAATCACTCCTGGCAGGCTTGGGGGAATATATGGGATGCCGGGATTCGAACCACCATCCTTCTGCATACAAGGCAAATGCCCTACCTCCATGCCATCCCTCTGGCTCCCCAAAACTTTAAAAGTAAATTCATCCATAGCCCCTAAAGAGAAGGAATACTCTGTTGCTACTTGCTCAGGTGACTAGAGTCTACTAATTAGGATTCCTCTTAGCTTGGGAAGACAATATAAAGCCTTTCTACTTGTAGATTGATCTATTCCTTGATAAGGTTGTAGGACTTTGTTTGATCTTCTGATTTTGGAATCTATTTAATAATATTTTGTAATAAGATAATTTATATGTATTTCTTTTCTACTAGATGCCAATTTCTTGAAAATAAACACCCATCTCTATATGCCCATCTCTAGGTATACGGAGAGGGGTTGGAATGGGAAGAGAAACAAATAGGAAATTACAAAAATGGACCTACTTTGTCAGTTCTTATACAGGGTGTTTTATCACAGGCTATTCTCATCTGCTCTACAGGTAGTATTTCTTCAAGTTTATCAGTGAAAAGTAGGGACATAGAGATAAGACAATTTGCTCCATCTTTATTTCTGACATGAAAAAAGCAAACGGTGAATTAAGAAACACAGCTCAATTTTGTTCAGTTTCAAAACTTGTTCTTTATCGACTTTGATTCCTTCTCATGCTCTGCACATAATTGAGGCTCAGTAATTGGTGAATCATAACCTGATAAAACCAATACTAGATTAATAGATTGAGAGTATATGACCATGGTGAAACATAATCAAATCCTATTTAAAAACTTCGAAGTACTTTAGCGGTAGAAGATGGGTGACAGAATATAATTGTCAGAATAACTACAGTATGAGACACCAATTCATTTAAGTATGAAGCAAAGGTTGAATTATTAAATTAATCATAGTGTAAAAGTTCTGCCTCGGGTGCTATATATGGGCAAGACTATTGTCATCCTATGCTGCGAATTAGAATCAAATCAAAAGATTGACTGGTAGATATTAATTTTTTTATCTAGAAAAAATTTTAAATTGAAAAAATAAGTGCCAGGATCAACATATCCAGTGGAGAGGCAGGCCTGTATTAGGCAAAGAGGAATGATAAATCAGGTATGTGTGAACTTTAGGAATAATCAAATGTCTTGCCTGGCCGCTATTATTACAGCTATAACAATATCTTACATTTATGGAGCTTTTAGTAGTTTAAACAAAATCTCAACCCCCTCATCAATTTTAATACCCAAAGCAACATTAGATGATATTTATTATCACCCTTATTTGGCAAGTCATGAGGCAGAAGCTTAGCGGTTCACACACCTGGCCTGTGGTTTCTCATAGTTAATGGAAAATCAAAGAAGAGAATGCAGATCTTCAAGGAACTGCCTTACTTTCAAGGCTTGTGTTTTTCCTGTGAGGCCCACAGAGAAAAATGGATTACTCCAGTTGCTCTCTTCTTATTTATATTGTTCCATGTTCCTCCCTCTCTCTCATGGTGTGGAGGATCTCAAAGACCTTCAATCCCGAACTGCCTGAATTGAAGCAACAGGGAATGAGGTTTCATGATTTAAGAGTCTCATTCATTCTTTACCAATGGAGCTAGCTGGGTGGACTGAAGCTTCATGATTTAAAATAAACTTGTAGGTGGAGTGTGGGTGGAAAGAATTCCAGACCTTGAACTTCTTACAGAGTTTTGATTTTCTTTATTCTTTGCACCAGTGATCATTAGCTTAGTATATCAAAAGAACAAAAACCAAGTTGGCTTCTCTGGAAACTGTGGGGTTGTGATTTCACAGGATGAACATGGGATCCAGGAACCTGAACCTACTGGTTAGACACAAGACACATCTTTAAGCCCAGATGTCATTAATGGTTGAAAAGAAAAACTAAAAATTGCAACAAAATTGAATAATGGGCTGAGGTTGAAAACATCATTCTTTATTATCTTTAATTGGTTGCAAATTTATTATAAAATTCTCAGGGAGGAGAACATCCTCTAGAAACCAGATTTTTGCCTTGCACTATAACAATTGGTTAGGATGGAAGGAGAAAACAAGAGGTTCTTTCTTTTCTCTTTTTTTAACTGAAGGTTGGGCTCTGAGAAATATACTACAGCTTGGTAATAAACTTGTCTCTTGTAAAATGGACAGTGGAAACAGCGAACAGCTGCTGATTGGTAAATTAGTACACAGACCCACATGGTATCTGTGGAGGAAAGACAATTTCTTCTCCCCTTGTGTCTTTTAGACAGATGTTTGGTGTTCCTTGTGCTTTCTTTCCTTACCATCTCGTTTCTGACCTTTTTTTGTCAATTGTTCATTCAGTGTGAGGTTTTCATTTATCTACCTGCTGTGTCTCCATCTGCCTTCAAATGCCTGAGCATGTTCAGATGCTGGACATTGGATGCAATCTAATTGGGATTTGCTTTTCAGAGTTTCTTTCTCTTTGTGTACGGTACATCAAATAACAAACTGTGACTGGGACCCACGACTGCAAAGTCAACAGATGCTGGTTAGTTGTTTGGAAGGAGGCTGAATTGAACTAGGCAGTGCAGATAGTTGCAAATTAAAACAACGGCTTTTTGTTGGGTTTTGCAAGGCCCCAGGGTAGAAGTTAATTATGCCAGTCACCTTGAATTTCTAGACTGTCACAAGAGGGAAAGGTGTATTTTTGGTTAGTTTTTGGCCCTATTGTTAACAAATATGAGTTGTGTAAATAGGACATTTTGCTGCCTGTGCACTCAGGGGAAAGAAAACTGGAAAGAAAAACAGAAGTGCTCTTTTTCCAGTGGAAAACAGAGGTCAGAAAGGTGATATGCCTGGTTGTAGGTCATATTGCTAATTGATGGCAGAGGTGGAAGCTAAACTGAGGACATTTTAGCCTAAGTTGGCAGGTGTCACACCTGTATATTATATTAACATTAATTTCTATAGGCTCTAAGAATCTCCTATTTAGGCATGGTTCTTTTTGCTATCTTAAATTCAATTATATGACACTTAAAATTTTATAGCAAATTATTAAAGTAGATTAAATATCACATTTGATTGTCATACTCAACATAGTCTGCAATGTCCTAAGGTTCCTTAATTTTAAAATTAACTTTTTAAAAATAAATTTATATATAAATTCTGGAATTGAGGAAAAGTTTTAATGAAGTTTTATCTCTCTTCCTTCCCTGAAAGTTTTAAAATAATCTGAAATTTCTTAGTTTAAATAGTGGACTTTTACAGTGAAAACTCAGTTAACTCGAAGGGAATTAAGTGGAACTTTCAATTAATCAGAACTACATTGTTAGTTTTGTTGTGGGAGAATAAGACACACAGTAGAGAATAAGGGGAATTTTAGAGATCTGGAAAGAGCTTTAGTTCACACTGGATGTTTTTCTAGAAGTTTTACACTGCAAAGTCAGGCTTCCTGGCATGGATGGGAGGTGCACTCAGCTCAGAGTTTTGCACAAATTATCTGCTCTATTTTCTTCCTCTATAATCTTTAAAACTGTGCATTTAGAGGACCTTCAGAACAATTCAGAACAATTTCTGGCATTGTCTTGTTCATCAGACTTCATCTGCTGAAATGGCAAGGACCAACATTGAAAATAATGTGGCCATGTCCTGGAGAAGTCAACTGCATTTCCAATGACATCCTTCTCAAAACAGAATAATGAAATTGCATGTTTTCTAGAGCCTTAGCTATTGCAAAGGAAACAAGACTTGTAGCTGTCAAAAAAGCATCTGGAAGGTTCAATTAATCAGAACACTGCTGCTAAGAACCATGGGTGACAGAGGTTTTGTTTTATATTAATGGAACAAAGCTGCTGCTTTGGGAGGCAGTTCTGTGTTTCTTGGCATCAGCTTCTACCAGGAGGTAAAAGACCTCAGTGCCCTTTCTAAAAATATTCTCTCTTGGATCTGCCCAGTGCTGACAGAGCTTGGGCTGAGCTCAAGGAGCATAAAGTGTCCTCTGAAAGGCCCTTGCCCACATTCAGGTGGCCAGAGGCAGTACTTTGCTAGGGGCAGCTGGAGGAAGGAGAAGGAAGACATCTATGCTAATACTGTGAAATTTGTCCAGGCTCCTCTGCTTACCACTCTGCCCTTAGAAAGTACTTGGAAGGTAGATAGGAGAGGAAAACAAAGCCTTAGTAAGAAAGGACCCTGGAAAGGTCACAAAATTTTACAATTCCTACAGTATTCCCTTTTGGAAAAGGAAAAACGAAGGAGATAATTTTTTATGGTTGCTGGGATAGAATGAAGAGAAGAGGGATGAGTAGATAGAACATGAGAATCTTTAGGCCAATGCTCATACTTACCTAACATTGTAGAGATTGGTATGTGATGATGTCTCTGCTCAAGCCCATGGAAGTTGAATTGCCATGAAACAACCTTAATGTAACTCTGAATATTGGGGAAAAGGATGTAATACTGGAGGTCCACTATTTGTAACAAATGTTTGATTTCAGGAAGGTGTTGATAAGAGGAGAGTTGAGCATATAGTGGGGAACAGCAACAGATGGGTAATCCTGTGTCTTTCTTTCAACTTTTCTGTGATCAAGTTTTCAGGATCTACTCTTGGCTCTGTGCCTGGGGGTTACATCCACTGGTCCTTAGAAAACCGCTTAAGGCTAGATAGGCCAATCTTGGGCTTCATATATGCAGATGGATTTAGTCCATTGAACCATTTCTCTGAACTACCAAATCTTTTATTTTTGGTTTTGGGGCCATGCTGGTGGTACCCATGATTAACTTCTGGCTCTGTATTCAGAGCACTTCTCACAGAATTTGGGGTGAGGGGACAATATTTGGTACCAGGTATAAAATTGGTGAGCACCTTACACCCTGTATCAGCTCTCTGGACTAAAATTCATTTTATTATGAGGAGAGACATGAGGACCAACGATCTTATGATCATGAGAAAATCTAATCAGAGTCTTCCCTTTCTCTTTCCTTCATGGACCTAAGGTATCTTCACTTCAGGATTTAGGCATGGGCATGAGTCAGTCTTCAAAGAGAACCATTTTTCTCATTATCTCCAGAAGCTATATGATAAAAAGCATGTTTGAAGTGTAAGATACATGTTCATTATCAAGCTTGAATCAACAAAACACAGATTTAAATATTTTTAGGCAATTCAAATCCAATTCCTGAATCCTGAACTATTCTGGTTTAGAATTACAGCTAAACTCACACTAGTCATAAAATCTTGTTGTTTTGGGCTCTGTATTTACCTGTCCTTTGAAGTGCCTGGAGCACTTCAAATCAGGGGACTGACAGCTAATTGCAAAGTAGCAGCTGTCATTCTATCCCCTTCCTCTCCAAGTCCCTGAAGTTTTTGTCCACTGCCAAAGCCTCCAGCCTCTGTGCCAAGAGCATGGTTATTCTTTCAGAAGCCACCAAGGCCAGAAAAGTTCACTGTAAAGCCAGCCCCCATAGCTGCCAGAGGCACTGGCACTTCTCGTGCTGCTTTTAAATGAAACAGAATGAGTGTTTTTAAAGATGAGGATGGTGACTTTGCTAACGATCACTCACTCATTATCTTTATTTTAAAAGATGATTTATTACACCCCCCAAGCATCCCAGGTATACTAAGTTTTTTTTTAAAACCCACAGACCATCTGCCAGTTGTGTATGCCAGAACAGCTGGCCATCAGTTCAAAGATGAACCCAGGGAGTGCCTGCAATATCCGGAGTGTCTCTCCAGCATCAGGGAAGCAAGCATGTCTGAAATGGACAGCCCTAGTTACTGGGGCAATCATAGCCAACTTGGACAGAGTAGCTTGCTGAGGGCTTGCAGGCAGTATGAACATGGATGTGCAATTTTCCACATTGCAAAGAGCTACTCTTATTACTGTGGTCTCCTGAGGCTTAAGCAGAAAACACCAATCTGTCCTAACTCATGTGTATGTGTGTGTGTGTGTGTGTGTGTGTGTGCATGAATGCTTGAGCACACACATACACACATAGAGAACCACTGACTTGGAGTAGTAGTAGGAGTGGTGGTGCTGTAAGTCATCTGAGGATAATTTAATCCAGTGGGCTCCAATACTTGATCATGTCTACTGACTGAGGACATCTCCAAATTCCACCACCTGACTAGAGGGTTAGAACATCAAGAGATAAGGCTACTGTATTTATATCTATAGGAAATCTGTACCTATATTTCTACAAACTCTCCGGATGTCTTGGATGTAGTCATCTTTCATGACTGTACAAATGGAATTGTGGTAACCATTGACTGGATTAACTCCCTCAAACCTGGCACTTTTTTTGTGGGGTATGGGTTTGGGCTACATTTAATGGTGCTTAGAGATCACTGAAGTTGGTATCTTGGGACCAAATGTGTGGTGGGCATCAAACTGGAGTCATCTACATGAAAATCATCTACTTGCATGCTCTTTATTAGTGGTCAAATGGTGCTTCTTATTTTTCTTAGATTAGTAAAACTGCACATGTACAATTATCTAAGCAACCAAAAATATTTATTCAAACTCTGCCTCTCTTTAAAAGCTCAACCTTCCCCCACAACATGAGTCTTTTCAGGCCTTTATGGAAACCCTGAGGTTTTAAAGATCAGTCTCTTAAAACATTGGAATACCATTGTAGATATATATGCTCGCTTTTTGGAAGAGGGCTTACAGCTTTCTTCAGATGTTTGAAGACATCTATGTTCCGAAAATAGCTCAAACCTCTGACTTATAATATCTCTGATAAGAATGTTCACTGACCACTCTAAAGGAGATGGCTTAGAGTTAAAAAAAATGATAGGAGAGAAGTCGGCTTTATAGTCTCAGTTTAACTGATTTTTGTCACTTCTAACTGTGCTAAGCAGGGTAAAAGTGTTTGATAAAATGTCAACAAAGAAAACAAGAGCATAAAAGCTAATGCACCTTGAGGAAAAAAATACTTTAAAGTTGGCTTAATGTTGCAATGTCATGATTGTGTAGCAATGGTATGGCCAGAGCAAAAAGCTTCAAGGAAAAATGCAAGAGAAGCCAGAGAAGGCTTAAGACTAGACTTGGAAGGATAATAAATCATTTTTTTTTATCAATGCAGAACTTGGGAGGAATATGAAGCAGTAACTTTTAATTAAAGTCATGTTGGTATACTAATTTGGGCAACCAAGATTCCTAATTAAAGTTTTATGCCAACTCTGCACATCACCAAACATTTTTAATGGCTCCAGGAAGAGCATGATGTGGGTCCAAGACACATTGCAGTAACACCAAGGAAGCCAGTCAAATGCACAGGTGGGTAACTGACAGACATTGCAAAAACAAACAGTGACAGTGATCAAAAGAGTGTCCCAATGTCTTCTACTACACAGACAAAATTCGAGTTCCTATTGTTACTCTTTGGCACTTCTCTAATTTAATATGATCATTGAGGTCAGGAGATGTGCTTTTCATCCTCTGTACTTAGAAATATTGTATTGTATCAGTTATCTTTATAAAAAACTTAAAACCAATCACAAAGCATCTTCAGGAGACAGTGGCAAACATTCTTTTTAGTTCTTGAGTCTCTGGTGTTCAGAAATTCTGAATTGGGTTTACTAATGGATCTGGGGTATGCTGAGATAATGTTTGATTTAGAAAAATCCTTGGTTGGAATGGCAGGGAAAATCAGCCCTATACCTAATGTCTCATTGTCAAATAAGTTAACGTGAGCATAATCTCCTAAAATTTCACTGTAAGCTACAAAGCAAGCCATGCGACTAAATCCTGTGTCTGACAGTCTTTATTACATTAGTTGGCATAACATGGCATAACAGTAGAGAAGAGTGGAGAATTGGGACTCAGTATGTCACATACTATGCCTAGAATATGGCAAATACTCAAAAATTCATTGGCAAATGAATTTTCTCCAAGGAACATATACAAATAACTACTAAGCACGTGATTCATATCGTAGAAAACCAAACAAATTTACATGCTATACAACTGCACACCAGTTTGACCAGCACCAGTAAGATCATTATAAGTGTTGTCAAGGATGTGAAGAAATGTAAGAATTATTATTACTTGTAAGAATGTAAACAGAAATTTTGGAAATGGCTGCTTATGCCTTGAAATTTTAAACCCACAGGTATCTTTTGACATACTGATTTTACTCTTAAGTATATACCATTGAAAATAAAGACATTTATCCATATAAAACCTTATATGTAAGTCTCCACAGGATAATTATTTACAAAAGCTAGAAGACAGAAATAATGCAAATGTCAATCAATTTATGATGGATTAAAAGTACAATATATCACCAGGACCAAACAGATGTATGATCACTGATAGTAAACTAGACAGAGAGGGGACCATCTACTCTAGCAGCCTGGCGGGGGTGGGATTGTGGGGGGTATGGGTTGCAGAAAGGGAATGGGGAAAGGGGGAGGACAAATTTGGTGGTGGATATTCCCATGATTCAATGTTGATATGTATCTAATATACTAATGTGAAGGATATGTAAGCCACTATGATCAAAATAAAAAAATTAATTAAAATTAAAAAAGTACAATATATTCACAAATAGAATAACTTATATAAAAAGGAACATAGTTACAATATATGCAACAATATAACCAATAATAACATGCTAAATAAGTCAGACGCAAAGAATCACATATATATGACTATATTAAGGGGGAGACATTGAGCCATACCTGGATATATTCAAGGCTTACTTTAGCTTTGTGCTCAAAGTGGTGGTATTTTGGGGACCATGTTTGGTGGCAGGTATTGAACCCTTAAGAATGGCAAATGCTTTATCTTAGTATAGTCCCTCTGAAATTTAATAAATTGTTAATAATATATAAATCTATAGAGGCCATATACAGTTCAAAATCGAACAATAAGAAAGACAAACATCTTACCCCAGTAACTTATATGGAACTTATATGAAATATTCAGGATGGATACATCTACAAGTCTAGAAAGTAGACTGCTGTTATACCTGGCTAGAAGGGTTGAAGTGAAAAGGTGGTTTGAATGAATGTAGAATTTCTTTATGGGATGGTAAAATATGTTCTAAAATTAATTTACACATATTTTTGCAACTTTTAAAATACAAAACATTACACTGCACACTTTAAATGGGTTGAAATGCTATCCTAGTAAAGTTTCATTAAAAGTTAATTAAAAGACATAATTCCTCTGAACTCTCTCAGTACAGTACTGGCCATGGGAAATAAGGCACACTTGACAAAAAGCAACTGAAATGGAATTGACCCAATAGAAAGACAAAGCTTTCCATATTCCCCTTTGAATCTTAGGCTTACACAACCTTTCTAGAATAATGACTTTTGGATCAGGGATGAGTAGGTACAATCTTTTCTTGACTCCAATCTGCATCACAACTAGCAGGTATGTTCAGGCAAAGTTCTCTCCCTTAGTTCATCTTGTTTTGCTTTTGAGGATCTATCCTCAGGGGACCTCAATTGCCTGAGTGTTTCTTGTCTCTTTTTAGGGAGAGAGGCTTGGGAATGAAATGAATCTGTCTTTCACTCAGGGACTGGAGGTCATTTCTCCAAAACCACTCAAGCATCTTTTCTCTCTCTCGTGATGGGATGTGACTGGGATAAATAAAGAGAGCGCTGTACTGTGGTCAGAAACATCTGGTCTCCGGTGGCAGCTTCACCAAGAGAGTGTAAAACCACACACATGTTCACTTTCGTTTGGGTGATGATTAGTCAGAGCTGTTGACTGACAGGCAATGGGATGAAGAAAAGTGCTGCCCATCCATCTTTCAATGTGAGTGGATCAACAACCCTCCAGGGAATGGGAAATAAATCTTTTTTTCCCCTCATGCAATTTACCAGTCTCATCTAGAGCCAACCAAAGAATAGTGTCCCAGACAGGCTCTCATATACTTTCTTCACAGCATGAAAGCTTGTCTAATTTTCACACCAGAGGAAAAGAATAACTAGCTCTCTAGTTTCCTCTTCCATATATATATGTGTACTTAGGAAAAGAAATTAAGAAAAACTATGGGGACCAGAGAGATAGCACAGTGGTAGGGCATTTTTGCCTCACACAAGGCTAACCCAGTACTGATGGTGGTTCGATTCCCTGCATCCCATATGGTCCCCAGAGCCTGCCAGGAGAGATTTCTGCAAGCAGAAGCCAGGAGTAACCCCTGAGCTACACCAAGTGTGTAATAAGAGGGAGGCATTCTAATACAAGAGGTCCTATGGTTGTTGGATTTGTTTGTTGTTTTTATTGTTGTGCTATACCTGGAAGTAATCAGAAGTTATTCCTGGCTCTGCACCAAGAAATTACTCCTGGTAGGTTCAGAGGACTATATGGAAAGTCAGGGACTGACTCTAGTTCAATGCGTGCCCTACCCAATGTGCTGTCACTTTAGCCCAGGACCTATATTTCCCCCCACGCCCTAGGACCTATGTTTTAAGTAAGATATTGAACACAGCAATACCATAGTGTATAGTCATAGATTTGATATAGATAATTCTGTTTTGTACTCAAAACATGTGAGCTGGTCATTCTGCAGCTTTAATTTCCAACTTTGCTGGAGATGCTGTTCAGAGAATAATCAAAGCAGACTGTAATCAAGGTCATTTCATGAAGGAGAAGAACTTTAGGGTGTGCTCCAGAGAGCTGGATGCCTGACAGGTATCACAAATCAGAGATGACAAATAGATTCATTTTTTTCATCTAGATTTTAAATTATGGAAAGTGGTTGTTGGACATGCTCTGTTGAAGAAGATTCTGAGTCAGAACAGAACACTAGAAAGAGCTCTTTCCATAGGAATTGGGGGTAGACCTGGGCCTGTTGTGACGTCCCATATTAATTTTCCTTGGAGAAGAAGCATCTTAGAAGGATCAGAGAGAACCAGAGCCAGGAATGCCTGGTTTCATTCCTGGCTCCTTCCGTATTTTTTTTTTTTTTGCACATGGAAGTGGGGCAGCATGGCTAATATCCCTTTTTCCATCTTGCAGGTGGGAGCTGCTAATTTATTGTGATTTCTTATCTCTTGTTCACTTGCTGCTATAAGTGCTTGTAGGGGCTTTTTAAATGAAAATACTAACCCCTGGACTCAGTGAAAACCATAATGGTTAACAGAGGAAAAGAAAAGGAAAAAAAGGGGGGAGAAAATAAAGATTTATTATGGTGGTAGGATGGCACTGTAACTTTGGTGGTGAGTCAAACACACAGAGACATGCAGCTTAATATCCCTAAAATTCCATAATATTGTAAACCAGTGAAAGGTCAGTTAAAAAGGGCTTGTTTGAGGTCAAAGAGATAGCACATTGGCGTTTGCCTTGCAAGAGCAGATCCAAGACCTAAGGTGGTTGGTTCGAATCCTGGAGTCCCATATGGTCCACCGTGCCTGCCAGGAACTATTTCTGAGCAGATAGCCAGGAGTAACCCCTGAGCACCGTCGAATGTGGCCCAAAAACCAAAAAAAGGGGGGGGGGGCTTGGTAATTTTTGAACCCAGTTATCTCCACAAATGAGAGTACAATAGTACTTGACATTGCAGAAGCAAGAGTTCTTTTTGCCCAAGATAACCTCCTCCTAAGCCAGTGTCTTTTAAATCTCTGTGGGCCCTGCTTTGGAGAGGAGGGTTTATGCCTAAAATCTGAAAACCAGTACTGCTTCCTGCATTTGAACCAAAGAAACTTAATATTATGCATTGAGAAAGGTGATTTCCAGAATCTGAATTCAAACAGATAATTTGGGGCATCCATAGAGTCCCACCTCCGATTGATTTTCATAAGACATGAAGATGTCATATGATGTTTTTTTTGGGTTTTTTTTTTGGGGGGGCTCACACCCGGCAGTGCTCAGGGGTTACTCCTGGCTCCATGCTCAGAAATTGCTCCTGGCAGGCACGGGGGACCATATGGGGCACCGGGATTCGAACCAATGACCTTTTGCATGAAAGGCAAACGCCTTACCTCCATGCTATCTCCCGGGCCCCTGTCATATGATGTTTTAAGTAAGATATTAACATTGGATGGCCCATCCAATGTTCATTATGACATGATAACTAACACCCAATTCAATTCTTTGTAATCACTGGCTTCCCAGTAACCAGTTATATCCTCTCACACATTTTGTTGCTTTATTAAATAATATTACCACTTAGCATCAAATACCAATAAAACAAATCACTTTATTATCTTGAAGCCTAGTAGCAGTGAGCAAGTCTCATCCTAAACTTTTAGCATCCCAGCCATTCAGATTTCCTTTTGGCTAAAAAATTAAGATTTAGCCTAAATCTAGGTGCCACTCCTACCTTGAATGGAGAATTGTCTTACTGTCATGTGAAGGCTCTTCCTTGTCCTCCCTGACTTTACTTAAAAACCCTACTGGAAAATGGAGGGTCCTTAAATCTCCAAAAGGTTGATAATTGGCCAAGTCTGGCTGAATGGCTGATAATTAGTCAAATCTGACTGAAAAGAGAGTGGCCAGAGATTTGAGTTCTGAAATTTCTGAGCTCTGTCCATTATACTTTGAAGCAGACATTTCTTTCCACTTTTGGGATTGTGTCTTCACTGGAGTCTTCACTGTTCCAAAATGGCAGATAAACTGAAAGGATTTCCTACTGTTTGTGCCAATTCCCATAGTCTGGTCCTAGAGGTAATCTCACTTTTGCTTGCTCTTTTTCTTTTCTCCTCCAAATCCTGAATTTCTGTGTCTTTACTTCAACCTTGTGATTTAATCTTACCATGGAAACTTTCCGAGATTATGTAACATTTTTGGTTTATTTCTACTTTTCCTTTCTTCCATGTATTTATGTTAGTGGTATTGAAGAAAAATAAAGTATTGCAGAATGACCCCAAAATTTACATTTTAGGAAATACAGACCTACGTATTTAGAATAAATACAAAGGGCTAGGGAATATGGCTCAGTGGTAGAACACTTCTAGCTGAAATGAGGCCTATTGTGTGACCCTGGCATTAAAACTGTGCCACATACTGGAATTCTCTGAAGGTTGTGATCCCTGCTACCATAACTAATGTTCTTTACTCTTAGTCATCACAACAAAGAAAAGGTGGAAAATAAATGCTTATTTTCAAGAGTCGGTTTTAGTCAATTTGGGAGTAGAAGGCTACTTTGACTCTCTATGACTTGGCTTGCTAATTAAGTGGTGATTGGTATATTATTAAATTTTAAAGGATAATTAAGTCAGGTAATAATTACCACTGAATGAATTAATTTAATTTTTCAATATTTTAACTTTTGCTACAAATGGAACTGTGAGTTCCTGAGCGGCAAGAATCTAGCATCTTCCTTTTTGTCAGTGAATAAAAAACAGTGAAATGACAACAAAAACTATCTCATATGATTAATTTATATGAATCTATGATTCATATAAATCATATAATCTTATGTATATTGACCTAAAGTTGTGATGTCTGGTTTAAAGCTTGACTTCCTTCCTTCCTGGCTTTGTGATCTTGGTAGAGCTTCTCTAAGTACTAAGCATCATTTCTTCATATTAATCAGTACCTATATTATAAGATTTGTCAAGAGAAATAAAATATTTAAGTACTTATATTAATGTTCCTGGCATCTTAATATAAAATGAGTATTATCTCTAATTTGTAAATAATTCCCTAAGTTATGAACTTAATTTCTCTAATATAAAATCTATTAAAATAGAAATGTGGGCCTGAGAGATTGTGTGTGTGTGTGTGTGTGTGTGTGTGTGTGTGTGTGTGTGTGTGTGTGTGTGTAAGGTGCTTATCTTGCATATCAACAACCATGGTTGGATCCCTGTACCCTATATGGTCTCTTAAACACTGTCAGGGGTGATCTCTTATTTCTGAGTATTGCCCTGAGTATAAGCCAGATATGGCTTGCCCCCCAAATAGTCTAAAAATGAATCAGGAAAATAAAGAAAACAAGAACCTAAAAGCATTGATATGTACATATACTACAAAGGATTAGCCAGTGACCTACCATACCTATATTTATGCTTTCAATATTTCTTCCATTACACAATCTAACAACTGAAGCTTTGATAGTGGCTAGAATTATTGGTAATTTTGAACTCTTGAATTCAGGTAAGGTAAAGTAATTTTTGTTTCAGGAACAGGTCTTTAGAGGAGGTGATCTTGCTCTTTAGTGGAATTCTTGTTATAAGTCATACATAGAGAGGCTTTAAGAATAAGTATGTTGGGGCCCGGGAGATAGCATGGAGGTAAGGCATTTGCCTTTCATGCAAAAGGTCATCGGTTCGAATCTCAGTGCCCTATATGGTCCCCCATGCCTGCCAGGAGCAATTTCTGAGCATGGAGCCAGGAGTAACCCCTGAGCACTGCCGGCTGTGATCCAAAAACTACCAAAAAAAATAAATAAAAGAATAAGTATGTTACTTGCTTACTAATCAACTTACCACAATCTAATTAATAAAGTGTTAATATAGTCTAATCAACATATAGAGTCACTGCCCCAGAAGTGCTTAAGTCTAGATTTGTTCAAGACTTCAAGTCCAAACTTGACCTAGAAAAGTTCAAGCCCAGACTTGACCCATATTTATCCCCATACATATTATGGCATGATGGATCTGGCATATAATTTATTCACCTTCAAGAATCATTTTATTTGATTCTAAATTCTTTGGTTGGATCTCACTTATCACTTAAAGATTTGATTCAAATTTTTAAATTTTGCTCTTTCTTTCATTTCTTTCTTCCCTCTTTCTCTTCGTCCTACCTTCCTTCTTTCCCATCCTTTGAGTTCAGGAATCATTTCTGGAGGGCTCCAGGGGCCATATGGGATATTGGGTATCAAACCTAGGATGGCTGCAGTGCAAGGCAAGTGCCCTGTCTTCCGTACTATCTTTCTGGCTCTGTTGAATCAATTTTTTTTTTTTTGTTTTTTTGTTTTTTTGGTTTTTTGGTTTTTGGGTCACACCCGACAGTGCTCAGGGGTTACTCCTGGCTCCATGCTCAGAAATTGCTCCTGGCAGGCACGGGGGACCATATGGGGCACCGGGATTCGAATAGATGACCTTTTGCGTGAAAGGCAAATGCCTTACCTCCATGCTATCTTCCGGGCCCCGAATCAATTTTTTTTAACACACTACAGATTCATGGTCTCTTTAAGAATTCTAATCTACAATTGAAAGCCATTATATGTGATATTATCTGGGAAAATTTTTCAATAATACTTCCAAATCTTTGAATCATGTTTGGACCCCGTTTTAGGCTTTAACTTGGCTCAGTATAGGATTATGCCGCAGATTCTTAGCTACAGACACAGACAAAATCTGCATTACAATTACATTAGGAGACCTGAGGTCAATGTGCATCTTCTTCTGAGAAATCAGATAATCATAGTTAGTAGCAAAGGGCTACTTGTTCTTCTTAGCTTACAGATTTATGATCTTAAATAGTTTTCTTGCAACTATGTTCATGCAATTCCTGAGGCACTGAAAACAAAAGGATTATGTTCTATATTGTCACAAACCATGAGCTGCTCAAACTGAACTGTGGTCTTGCTGTGTACAACTTAATAGAAACTAAGAGTTTCCAAAACAAAACTAGACTGTTTTATAGACGCTATTCAACAGATCAATTTGTTGTTTGTTATCCTTCTTGCTTTCCTGCTTCTGAATTTTTAGCTTTAGTGGTCTGGAATAACACAAATAAGCACCTGAGAGCTTTTGTAAGGCAGGGAATTGAAATGACATATGCCAAATGTGAGTCATGGAGGCAAGAAGGAAAGAGCAACACTCTTGCTGAGTTTTGGCAAATTCTGCACTATTTCATTTACTCTATATTGTTTTCTCAGGACCTCTCCAGTCTAAGATTCTCATTTCTGCCTGTTGGGTCCTCTCTTTTGAAACTTACCCCTGAAGCTAGAACTGTCAACTTCTGGCCTCAGGTAGGACATTGCACTTTGTTCTTAAAAATAAGCCTCTGTTTGCATTTGTTTTCCTGTCTTCTCCAAGATTTGGTCTTAGCTCCCTTCTTCACTCTTCCAAGTTGGATGTATCGCCAAAGAGAAAGTAAATTTGCTTTCCCAAGAGAAAATTATCTGCAACAATGCAAAATGAAGTTATACACATCTAATTGAAAATGGGGGAGGCTAGTATGAGAACTTTCAGCCCATTTTAACTAATTAAATATGTATGCAGGATCATTTATATTTCATATATTATTATTTAGTAATCTGTCTGCGGTTTTTCCTTACCGAATGCAGAAAACATTTTTAAGGGTTTGGATAGGTTTACAGGTGAGAGTTTCTTCTTTATGCACTAAGGTCTTTTTACCAACCTCCAATTTATTAATATATAATTGAAACATAATATATAAGCTTATGTTATGTATATATTGCAAAATGATTACTCTCATATAGTTATTTAACACATTCATCATCTCACACGGTTATAATTTTTATAAGCCTTAAAATTTTTTTGGGGGGGTCACACCCAGCAGTGTTCAAGGTTTAGTCATGGCTCTGAGTTCAGAGATCACTCATGACAGTATTTGGGAGAGCATATAGGTTGCTGTGATTGATCCCTGGTTGGCTATATGCAAGGCAAGTATTCTACTTACTGTATATCACTCTAGCTCATTTTTTTTAAATTTTTCATTGAACTTTTAAAAAAGTTCTCAGCAGTTCTGATGGCAAATATATTCACAATTTTATAAAATAGAGTGTGGTGCACTATGGTCACCTTGCTATACACTACATCACTACAATTTATTCAGTTTGCACTTTTGCATCACCTTCATCCATTTCCTTCACCCTCTATTTCTGACAATGAATTGTTTATTCTGTTTCATCGTTTAATATTTTTAAATTCCACATATAAGTGATATCATACCATATCTATTAACTTATTTTCTTTAGTATACTGCTCTCAAGGTTTATACCAATGCAAATAGAGAGTTTCCTTTCTTTTATGGCTTACTGAGTAAATATTCACTGCATATTTAGCCATGTGATCATGTGCTTACTGATATGGGTAAGCACAAAGCTCATATATGATGGAAGTTCCAATAGAGTATACATATTGTTTGGGTGTTTAGGTGTGTAGTAGCAGTGCAATAGGATGCATATACATCTATGCATACATTTTCCTCATTCATTTGTCCATTGGTGGACACTTAGATTGTTTACGATCTCTATTAGGGGGTAATGCCAAAGTAAACATGCTAGTTCTTTGAGATAGTGACATAAGGTCTTTTTTTATCACATACGTGTCCATCTTGTTGCAAAGTAAATATGCAACAGTACTTTTTGAATTCTGCATGTCATCATTTCAGGAAGCACTGCATTTTCTGTGTCTGGAGTCTTTCCTTGCCACTTTTTGGGGTCATGTGACCATCTCATTGGACTTGGAGTTCCTCTCAACCCTCATAGAATGACTCACACAGACACATTCAGCTCCAGCTGCACATTTGCCATTCTGGGCAGCTCTGCAACAGACATGAAGCATTAACAAGCTGTGTTCTCTCACATTTATAAGCTTCAACCAGGGGTTTCTTTTCATTCCCCACTTCAATATTCATCTATTGAATGAACATGTATTAAGCAATACCTATAACTGAGATTCTGGCAGTGTAAAAGTGATCAACTAAGTCTTCCCCTTAGGGAAGATTTTACATAAAACATGATCAGGACAATAACCAAGTAAGCAATTGAGTAAATAAGATAATTACAGTGCTACAAAGCCAACAAACAGGGTGATAAGAGAGAATAATGGGTTTTAGTTGTGGCTGTGTACCAGAATTGCCTAAAAATTTAGGTGTCTGGGTACCCTTCTCAGATCAATCAAACTAGAGTTTCTGGGAATGAGACCCAAATACGATATTTGGTATATTTTTGGGGCATCACTCAGGAGACTTGGGGGTCCTTCTTGGCGATTCTTGGTCAATTAAGCCATCCATTTAATGTGAAAGGCTGAGGATGTAATGTTGTTCAGGCCCTGTGATCTGGGCTGCTTTAATGATACATGGCACTCCATGGCTATACTGGGTGATGTTCAAGGGCCTATATGATGCTAGAGAATAAAACTTGGCTCAGTCATGTGCAAGGTATGTGCCTGAAGTTTGCATTGTGTCTTCAGTTCCCCAAACTGGTATTTTTAAATGTCCCCATTTGAAAACTTTAATAACAGCTTTATATAAATATCATTGTAAGGTTGAATAATTCACAGTAAACTGGACTTTTAACAAATCTTTGGTTCTTTTTTAGAACTTCTATATTCTAGAGAAGCCCTTCCTTCTAACTGCCCATCTCATTGTTCAAGAAAACCATTGATTTAATGTCCAATGTTCATAGATTTTCTGTAACCAAATGAGTCATCCCCCACATTTCTTTTGGGGTCACACCCGGCAGTGCTCAGGGGTTACTCCTGGCTCCATGCTCAGAAATTGCTCCTGGCAGGCACGGGGGACCATATGGGGCACCGGGATTCGAACCAATGACCTTTTGCATGAAAGGCAAACGCTTTACCTCCATGCTATCTCCCGGGCCCCCCACATTTGTTTTAATTTGATTGTTTATGGGTGATTCTCAGTTTTGGGGGAGCCAGGTTCACTCCTAGAGGTATTTGGCCTGGAGGTGCAGGCCTACTAATAGAGCTGTTATGGTTTGGAGGAACCGGGGCCTATCCAGCTGTGCTGGGATGGGGTGGAGTATCATTGCTATGAATGATAATATTTAGAGGGCCTTGGGAGACTTGGGATTAATTTTGTTCCCTGTTTGACTAGCCTTTTGAGCTATCTTCCCATACCCTCCCCACTCCAGATAGTTTTAAGTGCAGTGAATTTGGTGAAGCTTACATGGAATAGATAGATGAAGGGAGGCTGGTGGCTAAGTTGGATCTCAAGGACTGGACCTAATATCCAGGAAGGAGAGCAAAGAGTGCTTGCAGCAATAAGTAGCAAAGAAAATGGCTGGGAAGGTAGAAGAGGTTTGACAAAACCCAGGAGCAGAAATGAAGCCAGTATTTCCCTTTGAGGGATGGTAAAACCAGAGCAGGAGGCAAGACCCAAAAACTTGGGTTTTCCTTGGGAAGCCTTCGGACAATACTGAAGAGTTGATGTACAATACTAAATGCTATAAAAAGCTCTGATAAGGGTGTCCCTCTCTTCAATCCATTTGGAAACTCTCCTGCCTCCATTCGAGTTTCAGGTATCCTTTGATTGAGTACTTTCAAGGCATCACAGATTTTTCAGTGATCGCCCAAGCCTGCATATCCAGGTTTTTCCTAATCAGTTATCTAAGTGGCCTGATAAAGGATTCCAAGAGGTTTTGTAGAGACTACATTAGATAAGAGCAAAGAGCAGTGAAGTGGCTATTGTATGCAGGCGACTTCTCATCACTTAAAGCATGGTTAAGTGTGATTAACTTTGGGAGATTTTCTGGTGTTCCCATATTTCCCCATAGAGCTCCATTCAAACTTTCATTAAAAACCAATTACAAGGGATTGTTAATAATCTATTTACTTGTCTGTCTTCCCTATAGGTTATGAATACCTCAGTGGATTGCACCGGAAGAAAAAGTTGCCAAATAAATTAATGGAAAAATACAACAAACCAAAAAATGAGAAAGCAAAAAAAAAAAATGTGTTATTTATCCTTCTCTTCCTAGTACCTGGCATGATGCCTGGTGTGGTAACAGGTGTTCAGGAAATAAATGTTTGTTGAACGGAATGATGCATCTCTTCAAGGGCTGAAACCATGTTTCATGTTTTGAATTCCCTCTGCAACTAGCATGATTTAGTGCACAAGATAGGCAATGTATAATTTTATATTGTATAAACAAATCTGCCTTGAGTTTTGATTTCATCAGCACATGCAATATAATGTGTAACAATAATGAATGCTAGCATTTGTGTAACAATGTATGATCTTTAAGGCACTTCATTCAGCAAATAACAGCAGAGAACCTACCACCTGTCAGTCACTATGTTGGGTGTTGGTGGGTGGTAAAGAGTTAACAAGACAGAGAGAGTTTCCTTACAAGAAGTTGTATTTTGGTAGGAGAAAGTTGAGGATCAGGATATCACAAATGCATTAAAGTATTGAGTTAAATGTTAAATCTTATTATGTTGACTTTACAGGTGAGAAAATATAGGCATGTCGAAATTAAAAATATTTATTGAGACTCAAACATGTGTCATCCTCCTCTAAGTCTTTTTGCTGGACAGCAATTCTTGGAAAGAGCTATCATGCCCAGGACACTTGACTTGCAGTCTCTCAAATATAGATTATGGAAGGCTTTTGGAACAGAATTTACAGCTGGGGAACATATAGTTCACTTGCTTTATTTTATAGATAAGAAAGAGGAGGCTCAAAACAAAATGAAGTAACTTTCTTCCAGGTTGTGCAAGTTTTTGGTCATCAATTTTATTGTGGAAAGACTTTAGAAATAAAGTACCTAAAATTATTTTCATGAAATGATATGAGGAAAGGCCAATCTCTAGAAGAACTCAAATCTTATCTCACTCTTCTCATTGTTAACTTATAAAGTATAGAAAAGCTTAATACTAATGTTCATTAAATGATATAAAGATTCATATAACTTTAGTCATAAAATCATCTTAGTCATAATAGCCCCAAAGACGATATAAGCACAATAGCTCAAAAATGCTCACCAATGGTAGGATGGGTGTGGATGTAATGTTAAAGAATGAGTAGTGATTTTATTAACCAAACTTGGTAAACCTTAACAAATACAAGGACAAGTAAAAGAAACCGGATCAAGAACAAGTCTTTCTTCTTGTTGTTGTTGTTTTTTTTTTTTGGAGTTTTAGGGCCACACCCGGTGATGCTCAGAGGCCTGGCTATGCACTCAGAAATCACTCCTGGCTTGGGGGACCATATGGGATGCCGGGGATCGAATCGTGGTCCATCCTAAGTTAGTGTGGGCAAGGCAGACGCTTTACCCCTTGTGCCACTGCTCCGGCCCTATATGTATTATTTCTTTTATCTGAAATGCAAGAGGTGGATTAATGATTGAAGTCCTAACAGTACTTATATTAGGGGTTTATTAAGTGAGAAGGAACATAAGGGAACCTTTTTTGGTGTCTTTTGGAGGGTCACACTCGTTGACACTCAGGGGTTACTCCTGGCTCTGTGCTCAGAAATTGCTCCTGGCAGGCTCAGGGGACCATATGGGAAACTGGGAATCAAACCACCATCTGTCCTGGGTTACGGGTTACTCATGTGTAAGGCAAACACCCTATCAACGCTTTATCTCTTTGCCCCCACATTGGGACTTTTTAAGGTGTTAACAGTATTTTGAATCTTAATCTGAGTGGAGGAAACTCTGGTATAACCATGCGTACAAGTTCCCTATTTTCTTCTGATCTGTATGTATTTTGAATGGAACTCATATAATAACAATAGATTTAATAAATAAAAAATACTCATTTTGTCATTTCCTATTCCTCTTACAACAGCTCTGAAAGGTAAGAATAACTTTAGGGTTTTAGACTTAGGGAATTTGTTTGCTCAAGCCCTGTACCCACTAACCCAGGGAATAAGTTGCCTGCCCACTATTCCACTTGACAAACTATTGGTTTCAAGTCTTCAGTCAACAGAGAGAAGACTTGAAGATAGAATCTTTATAAATGCGTTAATTGCAGTCATCAAGATTTCGTATTGTAATAAATGCTTACCTAATGGGTTTAGAGTAGGCAATTTACTTAACTTGCTTGCTATTTTCCAATTAACTTCTGAAATATTCTTTCTCTGACTTTTCGGCTTATACCAAGGGAGTCAATGAAGTGTGAGTCTAAAGATTTTTTTCCTTTCCTTTTTAATGCAGAAAATCTAATGTTTTACAACCCCCTCCATAACAAGGCAATAATATCTGTAGGTGGGATCACAGCTCAGACCTGTGGTGTGCTTCTCGACCGGAGAGCATCCCAGTGGATGCTAGTGGACATCCTAGTGGGCATTCTAGTGGAGGGCGCTTGCTGATTATAAGCACTGGACAAAAATATTGAATTAGAAACAAGATTGAGGGAAGTTGCTTTCTTCTTATATAACTGGAAAGTAGGGTTTTGATTTAATGTCACTGTGGTAAAGGATGTACTATGGAGATGTCTGATAGCTACAGACTGCTACTGAATTTGACTAAGAAATATTTCTATTCAAAACTTTTATCCCTGTCCTTTTTGGCATCACTGTACCCATTAATATGACTTTCTTCACAGCACTAGGAAGGGAGGGGAGAGAGTAAGTGAGAGAAAAACAGAGATTGAGAGAGAGAAAGAGAGATTGAGAGATAGAGTATATATAGAGAGAACTCTCCTGTGTTCAGGGTAATTCCTTTAAGCTTCTACATGTTATTCACCTATCAAGCCTCAGTCTTCTAAGTACATTTTTTTGGTTCATTCTTAAAAAGAACTGAAATCAAAAAGAGTGTATATACAGTCCAAAAATGCAATCTGCTCAAATACTGAAAGTGCTTTATGATTGCTAATTTGGTATAGTACTGTCTCTCTGTGGATAAGGGATCTTTGTGAAAAAAAAAATACAAACAAACGAAAACTGCTATGTTTTCTTTAACAGACCAGAGTTCTGGAGGCAATTTAAGATTTCCATCTGCATCTCTATTCCTTGAACCTTTTGTTTTGTTCTTTGAGGAAGAATTATCAGCCACATGAATACTTATAGCAGCATTAGTTATAACAGAAACAGGAAGCAAACAAATGTTCAATGAGAAGAAATGCTTATGTGGACTATAGAAGAAGATAATGTAGCTATCAAAACTAGAAAATGGTTTAGAATGTACTTATTTGATAGATTAGGGAGAAGTGAATACAGTTGTACTTAGAGTATGTCTCAGCTACACCCTATCACATATGCTTAAAAACATATGCACGGCAGTACCAGTGATTATTTCTAGGTAGGAGAACAGAAGCATTTTATTCTTTCTACTTTTCTTTATTTTCTAAGTGTTCCTTAATGGTCATACACAATATTTATAATGTAAAAACAACATCTTTGAGAATAAAACTAATTTTCAGTATCTTTCAGGCATACATTCTGGACGCTCTTTTTCTTAAATCAAAAAAGTTTGTTTTGTAAGCTCTGTATCCACGGCTCTTCACAGCACCATGCAGGATAAAATAAAACTATAACAGTGTCAGTAAAAAGGACAAGAGGAATAACAGAAAAAAAAAATCAGAAGCAAATGTCAGAAGGAGAACTCACTTTTTCCTTTGATCTATTTCCTATTGGGTACTTGAGATCTGTTATCTCAGAAACATTCTTTGATGAAAGTGGAGGTGACTGTTTTCACTCACCTAATCCACAAATACTTATAAGCACAGGCTGTGTGCCTGGCCTTGTTTCAATGCTGGGTTCCAGAGATGAAAAAGATAAGAGTCTTAAGGTTATCTGTAAATTTTATGTAAAGGAAAAAGTAGAATCCTTTATCTCCAGGAATTTGCTCACTGATTAGGTGAGAAAAATATTCCGAAACTTAAATAACAGATGCACTGTCCCACAGAAGGGAAAACTTAGCATCTGTCTTTCTGTCTCACTTCCATTATAGGCTGGTATTGTTGACCAGCATGTGATAAAGGCTGGGAAGGCTGAGGGGAATCACAGATACCAGCTATGGGAGGGGCTTTTTAGGCCAATGAGTTCCTCATTGGGACCTACAGTGGCTAAATTTTTATGTGTGAAGTGTGTGAGGTGTCCATGTCTCAGAAATGCTCAGAGAGGCAAGAAGTCTTATCACACAATCAGGCCCCCAGTAGACAATGAGGTTGGAATGTGGGTCAGGCTCTATGTTTCTTAAGATTTTAACCCTGGTTTGTCACCTCTGCAGAAAGCCCCGATTAGAAGTCACTATCTACTATTTTTTCCATTGAGTCCAACTTTAAATTCAATATAGAACATCGATCGACTGGTTCTGTCCACACCTCTGGTAATGTAGCTTTAATAAGATCGTGCTTATTTCCTTCTATTGGAATGTAAAGTTTCAAGAGGATGAGGCCTATGGCTATTTCTAGGATGATTCTTAGAATCTGGGAAAACAAATCTTCCCTAAAAAGATGTGGAATGAATACAAAATGGCTCATGGAAGTTCCAGGGACAACTCCCAGCTGAAGAGAGAAATGGAAAGTAGAAAGCTTCCTAAAAAAGGTGGCCACTGAGAGAGAGGATCCTTAGAATATGAGTGAATTCTTTGTAAAATCACAGTACAGTAGGAGGGATGAGGAGAGAGAAGAACTTTGAATAGCATGGAAAGTGGTCAGAACCAAGTCAAGAAGAGCAGAAACACAGGTGACCCCACCCTTTTGAAACCAGAAAGTTCGAAGCAAAGCACTGCTTCCTTAAATCCTCCTTCAAAGCACTAATCATAAATCCATAAGTCTTAATCTATTATAAGACCTTATTAGACTTTTACCAAGAATTTTTCCCTGGTAGTTCAACAGCATGCCTCTGCATCATTGGCAGGATCAGTAAATTCAATGTCTTCATGTACAGGTGTATTTGTGATGGTATCTGGCTGTAAGCAATGACAATGTGAAAAGCCTGGCCTAATCAACCATGATCTGGAGCCAATTAGAGGATAGTATAAGTATTCAGAACATCCTTTTCTTCTCCCTCACCTATGCTAGCTCACAAAATTTTACTTGAGGTTTTAGGAATTCTACAAGCCCATCGTTGAGCACATTATGATTAATTTCATTACACAAACTATCAAATAGATACATTTAATTATATTAAAACAACTGTAATGCATTTTCAAAACTCATTAGTTTCTAATTTTTTAAATTACATTTTGCTATTATCTTTCCTCTGGAGATTATTAGAATCTACTTCATCCGGGTGGGTGGAAAGGATATAAAATTGTTTGCTACTCTACATATCTTCCTAGTTCCATGCTTAGTGATGTCATGCTTTTAAGCTTAAAATTTGTCTGAGTGGGAATGTTTGTATCATGGACACTAGCAAATATGATGAATGAGAGCTCTTTTGTTAAATTATTTTTTTATTGTTTCTTAAAGCTCTTTCTATTCTACAGCATGTTTGTAAACCAGCACAGATACTCAAACACTAAGGACCAAAGGGCTAAAGTAATTAAACAGTAGGTAAGGTGATTTTCTTGGACATGGATTATTGCTTCTAAACCCCAGCATTCAATATGGTCCCCTGAAATCCACTAGGAATGATCCCTGAGTACATAACCAGGAGTAAGCTCTGAACACCACAATACTGCCTGATATGGCCCCATAACAAAACAAACAACAATCCAATACACTGAATTCTTCTTCTAAAGGACTGAGGGTAGGCAGGCTAGGAACCAGAGGATAAAAAAAAACTACTTAAATAACTAAAGAGTAGGAAAAAATATTAATTCTTTCACTCTGTTCTGGAATGAAGAGTATGGAGCCTTGAATACTCTTTGCCTGAGGAGACCTATTCATGTTCCATTCCAGATTCTTTTTATACTGATCTGTATCCAGTCTGACTGATTATCAGTCTGGGTCCTATCTTCTCCTAAGTTGATTTATGGCCAATGGCCAAAGAATAGGGAAAACACCAGTTATTGTTTGGAAGAGAGTTGGGTTGGGAGTGCTAGTGAGAGCCTCCAGGATAAGGGGACCATGTGCTCAGTAGGTCACATTCTCAATAAGAGATTCCCAATAAGAATAAGAGAAGAAGCACAATAAAATGTTAGGTTGACTTTAGGAATGATTTCAACATAAAGATGCTTTAAGCTTATGTACATATCTTTTTTCTTGCAATTGGCATGAACATTTCACTAGATTAAATCACTTCATAGAAACACAGGGCAGAGAGAATGAGAAGGGGGAGATAAAGAGAAAGAGAAAAATAGAGATTATTCATATGAGCATTAAAAACAACTCCACGGGGAGTGGAACAAAAGCATGGAGTTTTGAAGGAAGAAGCTTCCTCAAGGACAGTATCTGGCACAGTTAGATTCTAGATAATTAACAGATGAAAATCAGTTAGAAGGCATAAAGTAGAACCATGGCTCTTTGGTACAAGTACTCAGTAGATATTCTTAAACAAGAGATATTAATACTTCCATCTTGGTGGAAATCCATAGGCCCATTAGGCACTCTCCTGTCCCATATGCAGCCCATTACCCAGGGTTGCCAGAGTATAAGGCAGGCCCACCATTTTAGGGGAGATGAACTGCCCAGTATAAGCCAACCTCCTGCAGAGAGCCCTTTAGATCAGTGATCTTCAACCACTGGATCCTGGCCAGTGCAAGTATACAGGTATTAAAAGATTGAATTCCACTGTTTGTTTTTTAATTTGAATTATAACTACTGGCCGGTGCAGCCCATATGCTGGGTCCACAAGTATAGTAAGGTTGCAGAATAATGTTTTTTTTTGGGGGGGGGGGTACACCCATTGACATTCAGGGATTACTCCTAGCTATGTGCTCAGAAATCACTCCTGGCCTGGGGGACCATATGGGACGCCGGGGGATCTAATCACAGTCTGTCCTAGGGTAGTGCAGGCAAGGCAGACACCTTATGGCTTGCTCCACTGCTCCAGTCCCGCAGAATAATGTTTTAGATCACCATGTCCTCCTCAAAAAAATAGAGAAAGGGCCAAGGTCCCTTCCACTACTTCATACTAGCTGCCCATCATAATTGCATACAGCCTCAGCAGAAGGTCCATTAAACTCTGTGATCTATGTGGTGTGAATGTACAATTGTTATGTTTGGAGTGGAAATGAGAGCAAAGTAGTTAATAAATTGATCATTTTAAATCTCACCCCCCAAAAAATATTCAGCTAAATTAGCTAAGATGGTTGAGGGTGGGAGATAACTGGATATTAAAGGAAGTCTCAAGCCAGACAATGTTCTTTTTGTTCCCTCACCTATGTCTAGAGAGATTAAAGGACAGCAGGAATCTCAACAATCTGCACATAGCCATGGTAGAAGACAGGAAAATCAAGATGGCATTGAACCACTGGAGTATAGTCTTAGAAAGGCTCAGTGTCAGGTTACAGAACAGCAAGTCCCAGTGATGGGACACAGGCTCTAGGACTCTCGATTCAGATTTCAGATTAAGAAAGAATACACTAGACAGAGAATGGCATAGGGACAAGACCTATGTACACCAGAGGTGGGCAAGGGGGCAGGATTAGAATATCATTATCTGGACAGGGCCTCAAGGGAAAGATTGTACACGAAGTTGTACCTGGGCACAGGGAGAGGCCTGGACACTAGGACTAGACACAATGCCATTAAATAAAGCTGAATTTTATATGCAAATTCTTCACACCACCCTAAGATCCCAGGTGCTCAGAAATAAATGTATGTTCACTGTAACATAGTCATGCATCATAACCCTGATATTTCAATCCAGATTCTTCAAATAAATATATCTGATTGGCTCACTCATTTAAGAAAATCAGTGTTCTACAAAACTCCCCATCTGCAAATTAAAAAGCCAAGGCTCAGAAAGTAAAGCAATTTGGGGACAGCCTCTAGTCTTGCACCCTTCTCTCAAGGGATCCAAGCTGGGGGTGGCTTATGCCATCGATGGTTTATAACATCTGTCTCGTGCAGCAGTCAGAAAAATCATCATTCCAACACCAAAAGTAAATGATGCTGCAGAGAGTGTTTCCATATTTGTCATCTTAATCTACGCTGTGACTAGATTTCTAGCTGTGCAACCTTGGGTGAGACCTTAACCTCTTGGGGTCTTGATGACTTCAATTATCACATTCTTCCATTCCACATCTAAGTGAGGCAGGGAAGATTTTATTAGTAGTAAATTATTAATAAGTATGCATTAATAATGGCCCCTTAAACTTTTATAACTCTTCCAAGTTTACAAAAGCACTTTCTTAATTCTTTTTTTCCCAATATCTTGTTAAGGTTAGACTGAGATAGAAAGCTCTGCACCAAAGTATGGGTAAAGAAAACAAATACTAGTGAGAAGCCAGCAGCATTTTACAACAGTTTGTCTGTGGAGGATGTCTATTGTTGGGGCAATACCATAAAACACAGACTGAGTGAGAAATACTGTTTGCTGTGTCTCTTGCTTAGAAGTTACAAAAGCTCAACACATCCACAGGTCTAAGAACTCCTGTAGCACAAAGATGCATTTGATTTTGTTGACACAATATTTGTTAAAATGGACTCAATCACAAAGGATAGCCTCTTCCTCGAAACACCTGTAAATGTTTTTGTCAAAATCGGTTTCTGCAAAGTTCATGCTCTGTGCCCCTGACTTTCAGTACAGTCTAGACTGAGCAATTCAATCAAGATGGTGGCACAGGGAAAGTTGACCTATTTCTGAGTCAATATTACATTGATGTGACCATTAGCAAAAAGCTATTTAAGCCTTCGGCTGATAACAAATGTAACTACCTTTATCAGCTAGTTTCCTGTCTACTTTATTTTGGTGGGGCTAAGCAATGACTCCAGTCCCTGTCATTCCCAACCACTTTCATGGTTGTTAATAAAACATGGAGTTGCCTGTACTAAGATAATCCCATCCCTACCTGGCTTCTTGTGTCGAGGGGTAAAATTTACAAAGTACAGGAATAGGAGGCTGGAGTAAGACATACCGATGCTTCAGTTGTCTGAGTTTAAAAGGATCCTGTATTGTAAATTTTGGAGTTGTTTTGAACCTATCAAAGTTCCAAACATTGGACAAGTATGTACAGGTACTAAATTGGGGGTTTTCAATTAGCAGCTTCTAGCTGTCCACATTTTTGATTGTGTAGATAAAGGAGTACTACTGATGGCTCATGATTAGGTCAGGGATGCAACTAACTATTCTACAATACCCAGAATAGTTGCCTGATAACCAAGAGACATCCCATCTATTAGAGAAATAGTACTGAACTACAGAAAGCTTGGCCTCTAAGAAGATGGTCTATTTGTGTTGCTAAAGGACTGAATCAAGAGAGAGATATGGAGAAGGAAGTGATTTGGGGCCCAGAAGCCAGAGTTCTCTAATGTGAAAGACCCGTGGGATTCACCGCTCTTTGGCTCTCATCTCTTTCCATCTGCACAAAACAAAGTTCATCCCAATAAGTTTCTCCTTCTCTTGTCACAGATTAGTCACCTTTGTGATAAGACCTATGGAGATTGACTGGTAGGTGAACTGTTGTCATCTACTGTTCCCAGTCTTGGAGTCATCCCTGAAACCCTCTCTGTAACATCTCCCATTACCTGACAACAGAGAACTCAGGGAGGCTTCTGGAATGTAACACTGAGATAATGGTTCAGGGTTCTAAAACTTAACTCCTTTGGTCTCTAGGATGCTCTTCTTGCTAGAACATGGGAAGAGAAAAATTACCTTCTCATCATCTCTAATTAAATAGATATTTTTTGCTTAAAAATGCAAACCCCAAGCCACTTCAATACCAATGATATCTTTGTCTTCTTTTCCACTGTAAACTAAAGATACTTCTATATCACATTGTAGCTATTACTTCAATATGTCAAATAACTTTTGCAGTTAGTTATAGCTCTCAGAGTGGCTACTAGCTCTTGTAGGATGATGCACTGATAAAGTATCATACACATTTCTGTATCACCATACATGCTTTTAAAAGTTTTAAGAACTATTTCAGAATCAGTTTTCCTTGTGACCCAGATCTTTGGTTTCACTCACTTGCAACATTATTCGGAAATAGATGTTGAGGCCAAATCAGACTATAGTGGCTCATGGCACCAAAGGGGTAGGAGTCAGAGCATTAGAGAAGACTATGGATCAGAGCCTCCCCACACCATGTTGTCCTCTTTCCATTGGACCCTGCCAACCTTCATAGAGAATTAAGCTTTACCCCCAAACGCACATTTTTTATAGTGTTTTACCACTAAGAGAGAGGGTATCTGATACAGTAGGTGGTCTATCTGGTCACACAGAGATGAAGCCACCATATTGTAGAAATATTGAAATAGGAAGGGAGAAGCCCAGGGGAGAATATGGGTATAATGTGCCAAGATTTTCTACACTATTGATATATCCCACGTTATGGAGTTAAGAGTCATGGGCTGGCAAACTCATCCTCCTTGCTCTGTAAATAAAGTTTATTTGGAATCTGAACCCATCTGGCTGCTTATACATTGGCCAGTGATGCTTTCACAACATAGTGGATTTGTTAACACAAATATTGTAGGGCATGTAAATCTAAAATAGTGACCATCTGGCTCTTTCAGACAATTTGGCCAACCTCTGTTCTGAGTCCTGTTTTCCCCCCATTAGGGTGATGATAGGGAGGACAAGTTGCACTCTTTGAGTTAGAAACATTTAAGAGGGTGTTATTCCCATTAGAACCAACTTTGAGGCAAGGGCACACACAGCATGCCCAAAATTGTCAACTTACTTCAGTATTGGCTTGAACTCGTTTCATAAGCTAATGCTCAAATGCAGTCTCCTAAGATCAAGCAGACAGGACATGCAGGGATAGAGCAAGAGTTATTTGCTTTCTATCCTTATAGTGGGAGAAATTTCTCTACCTAAGCCAGTTTACAGATAAGAAGGGAGAGTGGATAGAATGATACCATACTTGGACAAACTTTTACAAATTCAATGTTTCTTAAAACCCCAGCTAGAGGAACCAGGTACAAGAGATCTGGGGTCACAAACTGTATCCCAGATGATTTAATAAATATGTGCATAGAGTTTAATTCTCTTTCTTCCTGCCTAGCACAGGGATCTTGCCCAACATGGCTTCCTGTGATCATTTTCACTGATGCTAGTACCACAAAGGATACTTTGTGGGATGTTTGTGGTGTTGGAGTATAACTGGGATAAAGGTCTCTGTCATCAGCCTGTCCAGATGGCCTTCCAAATAATATAAGTTCAATTCATTTTTCTCTTTCTCTTTTTCTTTATTTTTTACCACACTTCATGATTTACAGGTCTTAATCCTGGTTCTGGACTCAGGGATCACTCCAAGTGACTCTCTAGGGATCATATGTGGTGCCAGGGATTACTATGAGTCAGCCATGTGCAAGATCAATCCTTGTCTATCATTAACTATTGCTTTGCTATGATATCCCAAGCCAGAAGGGACCTCCCTGAGTTTCTGTTCATTCACCTGTCAAACAGAGCCGTCTGTCATCTTTAACTTAATACTCTAGGGATTTAAACTCAGTCACAAATGGAAGGAAATAAATAAGTTGGGTAGAGTTTTCCTTTTTTTCCAGTCTTAGCACTAAAATTTTTTTCTTTTCTTTGAAATACTCACAAAATTGACAGCTGCCTGAATTAACACCTGGTTCTTTTTATTAATCTATCTTATTTGATTTTGTTTGGCACATCGTGGGATAAATTAATGCCTGGGAGAGAAGGAAATTTAAGATCTTCCCAAGTCAATCCCTTTTTAGCAGTTGAGTAGACAGCAGTTCTGGGGGAAAAGGGAATTGCTGTGTTCTTCCTTCTCCCCTTCAATGTGCAGAAACTCTATGTTGGATTGAAGAGTCCTTCACTTTAAGGCTTCAAGCAGGTGCCTGCTCTGAGTGCCCTGTCAGCACAAAAGTCAACATCAAGAAATCTTTTCCTTTGGGGGTGGGGGAGGCAAGCGACACCAAGTTTGACTTAAACAAGATGTGAGTTTGCAGGGTGCCACGACTACTAATGAATATTGAGACTGCAGGCATCCCCTTGCCATGTCTTTTACATTGTGGGTAAAGCACGCAGATCCTACTAGAGAGGTTATGGAAAGGTTAAGTTCAACTATGCACTAATATTCGTGTGTTAGCACACAATGAAGCCTGATAAAGGCTACCTGTTGGGCCTCAGCTGTCATGGTGGCCTAGGATTCCCCATGGAATGCTTTTTTTTTTTTTAGTTTTTGGGCACACCCAGCGGTGCTCAGGGGTTACTCCTGGCTGTCTGCTCAGAAATAGCTCCTGGCAGGCAAGGGGGATCATATGGGACACCAGGATTCGAACCAACCACCTTTGGTCCTGGATCGGCTGCTTGCAAGGCAAACGCCGCTGTGCTATCTCTCCGGGCCTGATGGCTCATTTTTTGGAATGCTTTGTCTATGATCTGTTTGTGGGGGAAGAAAGGGATCTTTGACATTTCATCCTGAGGTTTATGAAGAGGATGCTGAAGAAGGACATCAGTAGCCACAGCATCTGTTCACTTTGAAGGACACTGAGGCTTGAGGACACTACACTCTAGAAAGTCATTTTTGATTAAGGTCTCCCTGTTCTTTTTGGGTCATACCTGGCAGTTGTCATGATTTACTTCTGTCTCAAGAATTACTCCTGGAGGTGGAAAAGGGACCATATGGGGTGCCATGCAATGAACCGAGGTGAACTGCATGCAAAGAAAACCTGCTATACTAGCTATTCGGCCCAAGATCTCATTTATTACTTGGAGTCAATCTGTGAGCTTAAATAAGAAGTTAATTCATGTTCTGACATCAGTGACTCCAGGTCCTGAGTAAATCCCTTATTAACAACACAAACCTCCCAAGTCTCCAGTGGAATTTTTCTTTCTAGCTCTGAGCTAGCCACTGGACATCTGATTTAATCTGCAAACAGTGACAGCCTGTGAGGGTGACAGTTGGTCCTCAGTACTTGGTGGCTCTGTGGCTTCAGGATCACTATAAGCACTAACTATGAGAGACAGTTAAGCAGTAAGTTTTGATGAGGATGATGCACAGGACGGAGGCCTCTTAGCACTGATGGAGGTCATGGCCTTACTGGTTTACACATATCTGAGTGATCCCTGCAGCCATGCAGGGTGGGAGCTGTTTGGGGCTAATTAGTCTCATTAAGAAACTGCTGATGAGCTAATGGAAGTGAAAAATAGTCACCTTTTGAAGTCACTTAGCAGATTTAAAACCTAAAAATAGTCCTTTTCTGGCAGTTTTCCAAGGCCCCAAAGCCCCACCACGTTCATATTTCCCCCCAAGGAAGAAGTACAGATGTGGTATTCTTTCCAGCTGATCCTGGAGTCTGAAAAAGCTATTTCCACCCTCACTGTAGTTGCTCTACTTTTAAATTTTGAGATCTGTCAGCATAGCTACCTACCCTTTTGGCATCTGGAGTCAACTTTTAGAGTTCTGCTCAATTCCTACTATTAGAAATGTGGAAAGTTGCACTGGTGAAGGGGGGAGGTGGTGAGTATTTTACAACTCAAAGCCAGTTATGAACATGTTTGTAACCATGGTGCGTAAGTAAAGAAAGTCTTTTAAAAAATATGTAAGATCTCTGTCACAGTTGTTGTAATCAGTCTTTTGTAACAGTGATCTTGGTTTTTGCATGCTTGTTTGGGTGTTTTTTTTTCTTTTCTTATTTTCCCTTTTCCTTTTCTTCTTTTAAATTGATATTGATAACTCCTAGATATTGACAACTCCTCCCAGCTTTCCATTTTTTCCCAAATAGAACCACAGAACTGGAATCATCTTGTTCTGCCTCATAAATTGAGGAAAAGCAAATGTGGATGGTACCAGGAGTAAACAATTGCATGAATATTTAGTGGAAAATAAAAATGATCAGATCTAAACTCCAAACCCAAAGTCAATTTCAATAGAATCAAGATAACCCAATCTACAACAATATATACACAAAGAGGACCTGTGACATTAGCAGTTCAGGGGGTAATGGAGTGGTATATGATGCACGCTAGGAATGGAGGTGGAGAGAGGACAACACTGTTGGTGGGAATGGCCCTTATTTACTGTCACTATGTACCTTAAATATAAGTGTGAAAGACTTGTAATTCACATTGGTCACAATAAAATTAAAAAAAAACATGTAAGATCTCAAAGGTAAAAAAAAATCCTCTTATTCTCCCTCCCTCTCTGCTCTTGTTCAGCTATGTTCTCTGTGCAGAGTTTTCAATGTATTTTCTCACTGAGTCATTTAAGCATCTTCTGAAGAGGTCTTTTCCATAATTACTCTTTTATGAATTCTTCTCAGAGACTTCAGTATGTTGCTTTTTCAGTCTCATGGCAGCAGACCAGAATCTGAGCCCCTAAAGTCAATCTCTGGAGTCTAAACATAAACATCTCATGGGATAACTGCTTTCAATTTGTGAGCACATGGAATATTCCATGTTCACTTCCCACTGCTCTGTGTCCTGATCTTGTGTATGTATGATGAATTCTCCCTGCTGTCTCTCCACCCACACCATAAGAAGAACTTAGCCAATTACTGTTTTTCATTCCCTAAATTTCCATGCTCTTTGAAGATAATGATATTATTTATACATCTGGGGTATCTCCTCCTGAATGCAAACTGTGATTTTATGGAATTCATTATGGTGGTCCTTAAGGGTCTCTAGGCCCATATTCTGTCATACCTGGAGAAAATGGGGACATGCCCTGTACCTAGAGGACCACATGGTGCTAGAGACTGAACCAGCATCTACTGCTTGCAAGACACTACTTTAGCCTTTGTACTCCCTCTGACCCCTATATATATGTGTATATATACACACATATGCATATATATGTCATATATGTATATATTTTGTTTGTTTTATTTTTGGGCTACACCTGGTGACACTCAGGGGTTACTCCTGGCTTTGCACTCAGAAATCATTGCTAGCCTTGGGGACCATATGGGATGCTGGGGCATCAAACCGTGGTCCATCCTACATCAGCTGCATGCAAGGCAAATGCCCTAATGCTGCACCACTGCTCCAGCCCCTGAACCCCAATATATTTTTGTAGGAAAATTATTTCTTGTTATATAGATAAAATTTCTGATAGCAATGGAAACTCATTGCCTTTAGTCTGAATCGTATTTGAAAAATTTCATCAATACATAAATTCTACTTAGTATCTGAGTAGGGAGAAAAAAAAGTGGAATTGACAGTGAAAAAACTCAAATTTGGGTCCAGTTCTATTTATTTAATAAGGTCTTTGGCAACTGGCTCAAGATCTTGAGCTTGAATTCTCATCGGTAAAATGAGAAACGGGCATCTAAGTATTCAGAGCACTTGCCAGGCTTGATGTGAGGGCTCAATTAGAAATCATACAGGGATTGATGAGGTGGTTCAAGAGGTAAGGCATCTGCCTTACGTGAGCTAGCCTAGAACGAACCTCGGTTCGATCCCCCAGCGCCCCAAATGGTCTCCCAATCCAGAAGTGATTTCTGAATGCATAGCCAGGAGTAACCCCTGAGCGTCACTGGGTGTGGTCCAGAAACAAACAAACAAACAAAAAAAAACAAACGAAACAAAAAGAAATCATACATTACATCAACCTCTTATATTAGCTAATATTCTCACTTACTATCAGCAGTGGCAGAAAGATTGGGAAAATTTATAAGTCATAAATCATTTGGGTATAAAGCAAATAAGCACAAAAATGTTGACAGTGTCTTTCTCTGGTTAAAGTATGAATTTGAGTTGATTAAAATATTATGTGCTGGAACAAATAAACTGTGGTTATTTATTATAAATAAATTGTGGTTATTTATTATCTATACAATGGAAAACAATGCAGGTATTAAGAAAAATAAAGTCATAGAAAATTTGCTTATAGATGTGAGGAGTATTATGCTCTGTGAAATTATTCAGAGTGAGAGGAACAGACATAGAATGATTAAACTCACTTGAGGGATTAAAAAACTCATAGTATGAATACAACATGCAAAGACAATGTAAGCAATGAAGGGGAGTGCAGTCACAATGCTGAAGAGAGCACTATGACAAAAATGATCACTCTGGACAAGAGCTGGGAACTGAAAAGAAGTAAGGTGACATACATGGTACCCCTTCAGTAACAATATTGCAAACCGTGGTGACTTAAAAGAGAAAGGAGAAGTGAGAGAGAGAGAGAGAGAGAGGATTGTCTTCATAGAGTCAGGCAGAGAGTGGAGTGTGGAGACAGTAGGGTAACTGGAAAAATTGGTGGAGGAAAATGAATACTGATGAAGGTATAGGTGTTGAAACATTGCATGAATGAAACTCAACTATCAACAAATTTTTATCTCCCTGTGATTTAATTAAAAAGGAAAGATTAAAATAAAACAATAATTATATATCATATATATTATTTTATTAATAATAAAATATGGGGCCCGGGAGATAGCATGGAGGTAAGGCGTTTGCCTTTCATGCAAAAGGTCATCGGTTCGAATCCCGGTGCCCCATATGGTCCCCCGTGCCTGCCAGGAGCAATTTCTGAGCAAGGAGCCAGGAGTAACCCCTGAGCACTGCTGGGTGTGACCCAAAAACCACACACACACAAAAAAAAAATAATATGTTGGGCTGATACAGTGGGTGAGTTGCTTGCCATGCAAGAGCTAGATGTGTGGCATCCCACATGGTCCCCAAGCACTACCATGAGTTATTCCTAAATTTAGAGCCAGAATAACCCCTGAGTTATGCTGGGTGTGGTCTCCCCCTAAAACAAAACAAAAATAAAATTATGTGTTTCTGGAGCATAGTAGGCCTGGAGACCTAAAAATGCAATTGATCTTCAAAAACTTTCTTCTTAATGTCTTTGTCTGTTTTATGTTTAAAACTTCACCTTTAAAAATGTCTGTTGTGCACTTTATGCATGCTAAATTTTTAGCTGTTCTATATTCATGTACTAGAAGCTAGGTATGCAAAGCCACACAAGGCAAGCTCCAAACCTTCCTGGAGTGAAATAAAGATGGTTGAATCCGCTGTCATCATAGGTCAGTAGGCCAAATGCCATGAGTTAGGTGGAAAGAGGGAAGAGTCAGTAGCTCATGAAGATTTAGTTAACCTCAGCAGCATCCTGATTTCTCTTTCTCTGATAGAACATCATCCATCTACCGGTAAATCAAGACAGCTCTGCTCTCAAAATATATCACAGATCTGAACTTGTCAACATGAAAGTTAGAATGTGTCACTTCTCTAAATAGAACCCTTCAGTGATTTCTCTCACTCAGAATAAAATCTGAAATTCCAACATTGACCATTGATCAAAGCTGTGCATTCCAGCTCTGGATAATATTCTGCTTTTTGCTCCACTCTTATCCTGGATGTTTGCATCCTTAATTTGCTTTTTAATTTTCTCCATATACAAACTCACTTGAGATTTCTCAGACATGCTGTCACTCCTCTTTTTTTTTTTTTTGCAGACATTCATATGACCTGCTCTTACTTTCTCAAACCTCTGCTCATATTACTTTCTGAAAAAAAACAAAAACAAAAAACCAACACAATCTCCATTTTTACCAATATTAAATAGCATCCCAATTCATCCATTGTTGCTCTTCTCTCTCTCTCTCTCTTTTGCCACATCTGGTGATGTTCAGAGGTTACTCCTGGCTCTGAACTCAGGAATTATTCCTGGTGGTGCTTGAGGGACCATATGGGATGTCAAGGATCAAACCTAGGTTGGACACTTACAAGGTAATTGCTTTACCCACTATACTGTCATTCCAGCCCACTGTTCTTCTCTTACTTCATTTTTCTTTAAAAAAAGTTAATGCCACCAGACTTCTATTTAGTTTGAAGTTTATTGTTTCTATCCCATTCCTATTTACTAGGAAAACATTTCATCACTGTTTTTCTAGTAAATAGAATGTAAAGGACAGTGTATCAGAGACATTAAACAAAGGGGGTATTGAATAGATTTGAAGGTTGCCTAGGCCTTTGTAGAAATGGTATTATTGTCTTGAAGAAAATGAAAAGGTTCTAGGCATTAAAAAGGGGGTCGAGGATAGTGTTATGTGTGGAAACAAGCTTGAAGTGTTGGGAAAACTTAGGTGGCTCTAGATAGAATAAAGTATAGTCTTTCCATATGGGTCTAAGGAGAAGGCTACTCACAGCCTTACTCCTAGTCCTTTGTCATTGTCCCAATTTCAGTCGTTCTATAAAAATTCACTAAATGATTCATTAGCTAAGGGATATTTTAAAAGACATTTTCCTAAGACTTGCTCTTTCTGAGCAGGCAGCATTTTATAATTTGAGCCTTGTTTCCTTTTTATTAGTTTTTTTTTTTTTAAATAGGCATAAAAAGTTCAGGTGAAGAAAAGAAAACTTCCATTTCTTCCCTTACATGCTGCTTTGCAGGAATCTATGCACCATGAAATGAGTTGGTGAAATGCCAGGGCAGTCATATCCTGAGGGCTGGCAAGGGGCCACATGGGCCAGGCCAGGCCAGATCAGCTGACTCTCTGGAAGTTGCCCGATGATGGAGGGCAGAGAGCAGAGCTGGCTCACACTGTGCAGAGCTCAGACCTGCCCTTTCAGATCCAGAGAGGCCACAGCTTTGCTGATGTTCCCTTGGATGGTGTTCTAGAAAGACATTACATTCATTTCCTTTAGGATGCAAATTACAGAGGAGCTTTGTCCAGTTCTCTTCCTCCGATTTATTTTCCCAGCAGAGCTAGTCTTTCTACTCTGTTTTGTCTGTAAGAAGAGAGCACAAGGGGAAATGTTTTATAGACAATTGAATTTTCTGGTCCTTCAGGCCAGAGACTTCCATACTCCAGGAACACATGATGAAGAAAATTGATACTTTAATACTATGTTTGTGTGTTGAGTGATAGAATTGCCCAGAATTGTAGAATTTCAGCTTCAAAGGTGGTTCTTTTTTGTCATGATCTTGTTCCCACCCCACTCTTTCGAACTTTTCTTTCCCTACTTGAGTCAGAGAGACCAATCTTTTACTAAGGCACCAAGATAAGTTCACATTTTGTGCTGTCTACTTCAGAGATAACCATCTCTTTAATCTTTTCAATAATCCTTACTAATCTAGTTCTTCCTCTTTCTTCAGTCACCCACCTTGCTTTTATTTTCCTTTTAAACACAACAACTCTGTTACATGGAATTATGTGGCAATCACTCCCAAAGCAAAAGAACAGCAGAGATTTTGTTTTGTTCCGATAGACATTGTCCTCTATATCTCAGGCATATAAATAGCTATGGACAGATGAATGACCAAATATACAAGCTAAGTTTCGTTATCACATACAGAGGAAAAAAGCTAAACATTGAAACATAGAGTACATTGCTCTGGACCACAAATTCTGAATGAAGATTGGGGAGAATCAAGTGAGGAGCCGATTTCAGGCCAGCTAACTTTAAAGAAATCCTCTTAAATACAGTCCTTCATGCGTCTATCTCTCTATGGAGTTGGCATTAAGGGGATGCAAGTGGAGTTACCCTTATGTGTGCAAAACTTAAGGTGGTACCTCCAAAATATATTTATCGAAAATAGTTTAGTTTATGGTTTAAAAAAAAAACCTCAAAAAATAATGTCATAAAACCATGAGGGAAAAGCCTTCAAAATTATAAAAGATCAGTTTGAATTTTTTTTCTTTGCCTCAGGCTCCAGTGTCATTCAGCTAATCTGTCTTTTTTTTTTTTTTTAAATGTTGCTGACCCTGCCCTACTGACCCTGCCCTGAAGCTCTTGTCATATTCCATCATGTATTGAATCTCTATTCTTCAGGTATTCCTTTTCTATAAGCCTTTGTGCAAATGTTCCCGAATATTTGCTTAGGGGTGTGTGTGTGTGTGTGTGTGTGTGTGTGTGTGTGTGTGCCTTACACATGTAAAGAAAGTGCTCGACTGCTGAACCACTTTCCCAGCTCTGGAATATTTCCTTCTCAAATCAGCTACAGTGTAGTTTACTTTACAGATATATCAAACTATGACAGAGTGAGCTCTCTGTGTACTGTTGCTCTGTTGCTTTGATCTCATGAATTCTGATGTTTTGCCACACTGACCAGAGACTACACAAAAGGATGGTTGTGGCAGCTGTGAATCAGTTGGTCAGACTGACATGCTGATCAAGGACTGGATCATTTTGTATTTTTCTTATAGTTTTATGAACAGTAGTAGAAAATAAGAAAAAATGAAAATGTTGAATCTAGTGAGAGAAAGAGTCCCTCTTATGATCTAACTAATTGAAACATAGTAGAAATAAACAAGCATGCCAAAGCAAGACTTCTAGAACTCAGAAAAAGTTTGGTGCATATTTCTGTGGAATATGTATTCATAAATGGAAGAAAATAACAAAATTAAATAATGCATAAGTGTGTAAGATACTATCAAGATTGAGGCCAAAAAGTAAATTCAGGTTTTGATGTTAGTTTTCCTTTTAGGTCTTTGTGTAATATTTTTTTAATATCACAAGGCTCTGAATCCAGTATCTACCATAGGCCAAGTCCTTTATATGCATTAAGTATGTGATTCTTAAAAATATATAGTAGGTCAGTGCTTATTTTGTGCATTCTCTATCACAGCTAGCAACAGGGGCACAGTGAGGCTAAGTAATTGTCAAAGCTAACATTTGAACACAGGCAATCTAAGACAAGAATCTTAGTCTTTAGGATATCACACTCCTTAGGCAATAAGTGATCAGCTGGTTTGTAATTTGCTTTTCTTATACTTATTTTCTTTCTTTCTT
>PVKC010001034.1:0-45654 GCA_004027635.1 Crocidura indochinensis
TTGTTTGTTGTTTTAAGGCCACACACGGTGATGCTCAGGGGTTACTCCTGGCTGTGCACTCAGAAATCGCTCCTGGCTAGAGAGACCATATGGGAAGCCTGGGATCAAACCGAGGTCCATCCTGGACCTGTCCTGTGTAAAGCAAGTACCCTACAGTTGTGCTACCACTCTGGCGCCAATGGTTCACATTCTTGGAGCATGATTAAGAAATGCTCACCCACCCTCCCTTTATTAAAAAAGTTAAAAACAGATTCTTATTCTTTTTCTGGAATCCTACTTTTGAATTTCTTTCCGTAATCTAGGGACTTATTTGTATTTTTTCCCTTTCCTTCTTCTGCATAAATTCTTTTCAGATTGCCAGCTTTTTACTGAGTGACCAGTGTACCCATAAATTTTCACAGCTGGATTTACATCTTTCATGAAAAGTGAATCTATGGAGCTAGCCCAGTGCAAAAATGGCAATTGTGTTTGTGCAAAAAATGACTTTAAAAATATATTTGACACTGTAATTGTTTTTTGTTTTGTTTTGTTTTGGGGCCACACCCAGTGATGCAGAGGGGTTACTCCTGGCTCTGTGCCTGAAATCACTCCCGGCTTGGGGGACCATATAGGATGCCAGGGATCGAATCGAGGTCCGACCTGGGTCAGCCAAGGCAAATGCACTACCACTGCCGGCCCCTGTAATTTTTTTTAATTCTGCTCCATATTTTCATGTTGACCCTAGAGACCTACAGAATATATCCCAAAGATTCCACTAACCAAGTTCCTAAATGAGTCACTACAGTCCTAAAATTGTTTTTTTTAAGTCTATAACAAAGTTTATTTTCTGATTTCTCACTCCACCCCCAGTATTTCCACTTTTGTCAATCACCTAATATGATTCTGCATTTTAATACTGAGATTGAATTTTGTCACCAGAAATTTAGCTTTTCAATAGTTAAAGCTAAAATAGGGATGTTAGCAAGCACCATTTCATTCTATTCAGAACTGATATTTTTGACATAAGGATGAATGGAGTATATAATTTTTATTAATATGCAGAACATAAATCCTACTTGTTAACATTATTTTAAGTTTCCCCGGATACTCTGTAATTAGTGACAACAAATGTAATTTATGTATGATCTTCACACTATTTTCCAATGAGTAAAATATCACATGTGAAGAACTTTATCACTTAACAAATATTTTATTGATACAGTATAAAAGTACTTGGTGAGGGATATTGAGAAAAAGGCTATAACTCTATACAACAAAAACAGGTATTAGCAATTTCTATTCTTGCATCTGCCTTCAGAGCCCCAAAACAGTACTTCTAAGAGACAAATGCACTCCTATGTTGATTGCACCACTGTTCACAGTACAAAAATATGGAAACAAGCTGAGTTTCCAAGAACAGATGTCTGGCAAAAAGTATTGTGGATGTACACAGGGTGCTAGATCATTCAGCTGCAAGAAAGTAAAACAGAAGGGACCCCCATGGCAATGAATTCCTGGGATGTAATAAAATCAAGAGACAAGATTTGGAGGAGTTGCTTCCTCATTGTCATTGATAAAAGTCACACCTGAACTGAGATGCCAGGATCCCCTATGGGGAGAAACAGGAAAAGGGGCTAGGAAAGGAATATCAAAGAAGACCATCAATTACTTCCTGGGAGCCACTCTAATAATAAGATCCTTACCTGGACAGAAAACTCCCACAAAGGGAAAGTTGAGAAAAATACTATAAAATCAACTTGGAAAAAAGGAGCAGCACACATGTATATTTCCAGCCAAATCATGTAGTGTCTGCATGCACATGGTGGTTTCATTTCCCCTCTTGAGATGTGTACTTTCACTTTAACTCTGTAACTTTTCGCTTTAACTCTGGGACTTAGGGCTTTCTCTGCCTTGGAAAAGCCTGTGTTCTCTTTTGATAACTCTCTCGCTCGCTCGCTCACTCACTCAATCTCTCTCACTCTCTCTCATTCAATCTCTCTCACCCTCACTCTCTCACAAACTCGCACTTCACTCAATCTCACTCTCACTCTTATACTCAACCTGACTCTTTCACTTTTATTCTCTCTCACACTCTCACTCAAACTCACTCTCACACTTTCATCCTCTCTTTATCTATCTCTATTTCTTTCTCCCAGAATAAACTGTTTTACTCCACTGCTCATCCTCTTTCCTGAAATTCTTTTCTGTGAGGAAGAGCACAGACCTGAAAGGCCAGGGTAAGATCTAACTCTGACTTTCCTTTTCCTACAAAGAGCAGTTTCTCACTCTAACATGAGTCCACAACTCCCAGAGAGAAATTTCCCTTGGGTGGTGAGGGTTAAATTCATGCCATGCAGAACAAGGGAATATCAGGTGCAGCTTGACAATTGCCTAGTGGGGCTGGCAGGACTTGATGTCCCTGCTGTACAGGGGCTTAACCCATACTTTATCAGTTCTAGCTCTACCCAACTGCCCCCAGGGTGGCAGAGACAGGGAGAAAGTAGTAGATTCCCTTTACAGGACTGCCGCCTGCCTCTCTGCTCCCCACTTTACATAAGTTCCTAGGGACCTCCACTGGCATCAATAAGTCAAGATCACACAATTTGCCACTAGGTGATAGGAAATAGAGGATATCATGCTGAAGAAAGTCAAAGGGACTGATCTGATAATTAGGATTAGAGTTTGGACACCCTTAGAAGAGACCCTCAAGCACAGAGCCATAAGTACACCCCAAAACTTCTATATATGGCCTTAAAAATCAAACAATACATTGTCATTTTGTGTAATTCTAATTTATTATTTATAAAATATTTATTTTGTTGAAGAGATTCATGGATGAACATAGGAATGCAGTTAGAAATAAGAAACTCGTGTCAAATGCTCCTACAATAGAGAGAAGGTAATCAGTCCTACATCTGATATTTGCAAGGCTGGATAGAAGACAAAGTGGTACTCCCAAGTGATGCTCCGGAGGTCCAGTAGGTCCTCCCTGAGATTTACAGCCAACTGGACCAGAGAGTCAATTTGAGAGCTAAAGGATAAGGTGCTATACAGACACTGGGAAACTGAGGAATACCTGTGCTTTCCAGGCAGTGGTTGGGAACAGTCTATAACCAGCAACGATAAGGGAGCCATGAGATGCCAGGCAACTAAATGCAGGACATGCTTCTTTCTTTCTGTACCAACTTTACGGACCCTCAATAATCCAAATGAAAAGATAAAGATATGAGGATTTTAGATAAAATTATCTGAATCTGCTATCTTCCAGTAAGCAGATAATAAAGCCAGTTTTTAGGGATATAGAAATATAGTCTTTAGGAATATAGCAACTACTTAACAATCTCCTATCAATCATTTTAATTTCAAGGTTGATTCAAATCATGATAAAGCCCTGTTTTCATTTGATAACAAAGTGCAAAATATGTAATAGAGTACTTTAGGATAAAGTCTGGATATTATTTCTTTCCTCCTGTAACTATAGTTGAAACAAAAAGTCTTGGGGCTAGAGAGAAAGTACAGCATTTAAAGCACATTCTTTGGCACATATTTTGTGTTCAGATGGTTCTAGTTCAATTCCTAGTAGTATATATGGTCCTCTGAGCACTTCACCCCCACCCCCATCTTCCTGTGTAACCTTTCCTGAGGGTAAGACCTACCCGTTTCTGGGAGGGGTCTTTGAGAGGTATCAAGGGGCAGGAAGAGGATTTGGAGATTGGATTGAGAAGGATTCAGCAAGAGAGAAACAGAGATTGCTGGCAGGAGAGACAAGGTTGAATACTGTGCTGATAATGAATCTGGTTTGGAAGGTCACGATAGGCCACATATGTTGGCCAGGGCCCGAATAAAGCTGATGTCTCCTGAAACCTGATTGCTGTCTTTCCTCGATGCTACCCTAAGACCTGGCGGCTGGAGGGAGTTGGAGGAACGTGACCTGGGCTGGAGGAGAAAGGCCTCTCACCATAAAAAAAGCTCATAGTAGTGTTCATAGATCTAGCTAAGGTACTTAGTTGAAAACAAAGGTGTCGAATTCTAGATTTAGTAGGGGAGAAAACTAACTCATCATTTTCCTCTCTTTGAGGTAGAATTCAAAAGTCCTATTCCTATACTATTACATTTTCTGTATTGTGCTAGATAGGTAGAGAAGAAAAGAAAAATAGGCCAGGTAGCATCTTAAACTAATTCAAATTGGAGTTAAAATGTAACAAATTCTCTTTAAATGTCCTAGAGAAACTATAGGGGGCTTGTGTTTTGCTTAAACCAATATGTTCCTAACAAAACTCAGTTTTGTCTTCTGCAGAGGACAAGCCTTTATTTGGAGAGACTTGGCTGAGACCTCTTCATGGTTTCCCAAATTTTTCAGTAACGGATCTCACCCTTTGGCTTTTAAGTGATGTATTTGGTCCGTGGGGGCTATTGACTAGTCGGACTTAGGAAGTATAAGAAAAGTTCAAGGAGATGAGCAAAGAGGAGAAAAAGCCAAAGAAAGATTTCAAAGTAAAGGAGAAAGAAGGAAACACTATAATTTATAACAGTAAAATTCATCAAACAATATCATCTGCTGCTGTCAGCAGAGGGAGGGGCATTAAGGAGGGGGGACTTTAGGACCCTGAGGGAGAGGTCATCCATATCTTTCAAAGGGGGAGTCCAAAAATATCTTTCCTTTTCACAATATCAAAAATAAAACCAGCCTTCTTGGCTTTCTATATTTCACCAGCCTTTTTTCCATGGGCTATTCTATTTTCATCAGACTTTCTTTCAAACTGTATTTGTCTATTATTATTCACCAGTCTTTCTCTGAAATTTCATTTTTTCATTATTTCTCTATTACTCTTCAAACACTTTTTACTCTATTATTCTTTAAATTCACTAGCCTTTCTCTGAAACTTCATTTCTGCATTATTTTTCTATTACTTTTAAATTCACAAGTCATTATTTCAAACTCTTTTTGCCTTTTAGGCTCTATTTCACCAGCCTCTCTATGGGCTTTATTTATGCTGTCCTGTCATATAGGATTTTTTCTTCCCTATCTAAAAATAAATGACAACTTACCAATCCTGCAGTTTTCTTATGCTCTGACTCTTCTGCTGAATGCAGCTGCAGGTCACCGCAGTTGCCTCCCGTCCCAAGAAGTCACGTTGGGCGCCAAAGTGTGGGTACCCCTTCCTGCAGGGACGCCAATTAAGATGTGGTTATTCTTTCTTGGAGGGAGACGGCACAAACACAAAGACACAGACACACAGAAACAGAGAAAAGTGGGAAAAGGATTCCAGCCAAATCCAAATCCAATTCCATTTATTGAAACTCAAGGCCTGGTTTATATACTTTTTTGTGTGTGCACAGTTCTGTTCTGCTCGTAAATATGCTGATAGGAAATATATACATAGAACAGACCATATTGTCCAGGTAATAGGACCCATCAGCAAGTAGGCTGGAATGTACAGATAATGGGATCTGTCTCCATCAGGTCAGGGATGTACTGATAATGAAACCCACCTCAGGCAGGTAGGAATGTACAGATGACAGAGATTTCATAATTTAGACTCAGTTTCCCAGGATCAAAATTTTGTGCTTTCTTTATTTCCGTACAAGCCTTAAATCTTAAAAGTTTACATTTATTCTCAAAGCTGCCTGCTCTTAACAAAGTTCTGTAACTGTCACAAGGCCCTACATTTTAGCCCTGCAATTTCTGCCTGTTCTTAAGGGTCTCCCTACAAAGGAGCTGAGCCTGTAGGACATTTGTCATACAAGCGACTAATGCAGCACCATTTAGTGAGTACCCAGAAAGTTAGGATACTCACTAAGCACAGAATCAGGAATAAATGCTGAGAACCTCTAGGTTTTCACAATCTCTCACAACCCTCAAAAAAATTTTCTCATTTTGGTGTCATCTGGTCTTAGTGTATAGTTAAAAACTTTATTATTAAGTTTAATTATTAAGTTATTATTAAAGTTTATAGCTTTATTATTATCTTAGATGTATTATTATCTTAGATATATTAATTATTATTAATATATCTAATTAATTGATATATGTATTATTAATTATATATTAATTATTAAGTATTATGATCTTTGCATAATCACCTCATAGTCTTTGAAGATAGAGACTATTTTATTTTTCTTCAGGTCCTACTGAAGGATTTTTTGTTTTGTTTTGTTTTGTTTTGTTTTGTTTTTGGTCACACCCGGCCATGCTCAGGGGTCACTCCTGGCTCTATGCCAGAAATCGCTCCTGGCAGGCTCAGACTATCATATGGGATGCCGGGATTCAAACCACAGATCTTCTGCATGCAAGGCAAATGCCTTATATTCATGCTATCTTTCCGGCTCCCTATAGAAGGATTTGAAAATTTATGTTAAAAATATTTATAAGATATCAGTGTCGGGGCCCAGAAGATAGCATGGAGGTAAGGCGTTTGCCTTTCATGCAAAAGGTCATCGGTTCGAATCCTGGTGCCCCATATGGTCCCCCGTGCCTGCCAGGAGCAATTTCTGAGCATGGAGCCAGGAGTAACCCCTGAGCACTGCCGGGTGTGACCCAAAAACCAAAAAAAAAAAAAGATATCAGTGTCGGGGGCCGGAATGGTGGCTCTAAAAGTAAGGCCTTGCAAGCACTAGCCTAGGATAGACCACCGTTCGATCCCCTGACAACCCATATGGTCCCCCAAAGCCAGGAACTATTTCTGAACACGTAGCCAGGAGTAACCCCTGAGCATCAATGGGTGTGGCCCCAAAACAAAAACAAAAAACAAACATATTGGGGCCAGAGCAGTGGTACAAATGATAAGATAAGGTGTCTGTTTTGCCATAGCTAGCCTAGGACAGACCGTGGTTCAATCCCCCAGCATCCCATATAATCCCCAAGCCAGGAGTATTTTTGAGCACATAGGAGTAACCCCTGAGAGTCAACAGGTGTGGCCTAAAAACAAACAAAACAAAACAAAAAACTATATTGTTAAGACAAAGTCTTTATTATTAAACTTGTTACAGGAGAGGTCTGAAGCTAAGAAACAAACTACTCTGTATCTTACCAAGAAAAGATAAGGGTTAGGATATCAAGTGATCATTTTCAGTATTTTGATCCTGAATGTTTCACATGATTAAGATGATATTTTATCACTGTAAAAGATTCAGCCAAACATGAAATTATACCTCATTTATATTTACTCATTTTACTATGTAACATAAATGAATTGCTATAAAGGTATAAAGAACTATACAAAAATGCTGCCGTGTGTTTATATACTGAAATGTTCTATATTTTGTTTTTAAAGTTTAGAATTTTTCTTTTAATAATGATTTTATCATATTAAAGGCAACAAGCTAATTATAATAATGTTAATATTTATGTATTAGTGTATAAAATCACTGAACTGCAGCACCAAAATGCCCAATGCCCTCCATCACTATTGCCATATCATCTCAAATCCATTCGTCTTCCCAGCTTCCCATTGCTTTGTAATTTGAACTTTGTAAGTCAAGGTCTAAGGTTTATCATAGTTTATTACTGTCTATTCCTTGATTTGTTAACATTGATGATTAGATCAAGTAGAATTTGCCCTCCCTCTGAATATATTTTTCTATGATTTAAGTAATAAAATTAAGAGAATAATAAAGTGCTTGCATAGAACTATGCCATGAACCTAGAAGAAATCTCAGAATAATACCAAACCAATAGATTGTCTTCTCTTCTGGGATTGCTGAACAAGTCTGTAAAATATATACCTCTGCAATTTGTATGCTGCCTGGAAGAAAAGCACCTATTCATCTGGCTCTCAGCAACTGTTATGACGTCCACTTTGCCAAGACACCTTTCTGTTTTTTCCTCAGAGATATTTAGATTTCCTTTATCCAAGTTCTCTATATCACACCTATGCCATATTTTCAACACCAATTCACCTCATTTCACACCACTCATTTTTCTTGAGTCAATATTAATGTATAACATTACATATGTCTAAGATAAACATTGTAATTCAAATCTGTGTATACTATATTAAATAGATCACTAAAATTCTACCTGGTAATTGACCCCCTTTGTTGTTGTTGTTCCGTTATGTTTTTTGGGTCACACTCAGTGGAGCTCAGTGGTTAGTCCTGGCTCTGCGCTCAGAAATCACTTCTAGCAGACTCTGGAGACCATATGGGATGCCGGGATTCAAATCACTGTCTGTCCTGGATCAGCTGTGTGCAAGGCAAATACCCTACCATTGTGCTCTCTCTCTAGCCCCAATAATTGACCCCTATTATCACCCACACACCTATATTCGTCTCTTCTGGTAACCATTTATTTGGTTTTATAAAACAAATATTCTTTAAAATCAGGTTTGTTTTTGGTTTTTTTTGTTTGTTTGTTTGCTTGTTTTTGGGTCACACCCAGCAGTGCTCAGGGGTTACTCTTGGCTCCATGCTCAGAAATTGCTCCTGGCAGGCACGGGGGACCATATGGGGCACCGGGATTCGAACCGATGACCTTTTGCATGAAAGGCAAACGCCTTACCTCCATACTATCTCCCGGGCCCCTGATGTACCTTTTATGAATGAATTTTTACTACATGAAATTGTGCTTGTCTTTATCTGAGCCATTTCATTGAGTACAGTAGCCTTCTCTACATTGTTGAAAAATCTACTCTCCAAAGAACTTTCCCTCCAATTTATCCTATTTCTGTATTCTAAATTGTTTTCTCTCTCTGTGTGTCTTTCTTCTTTCTCTGTTTCTCTCCTCTATCTCTATCTTGTTTTCCCCCGAGCATTCCCCCCTTTCCTTTCCCTTTGTTGTTTTTGTTCCGATATTGCAATGATCAGAGATCACACACATAGTTGTGGTGCTTAGTGGGTATCACATATGTTAATGTGATGCTTGCATACTTTTTGTGTGGTGTTGTGGATCCCAGTAGCAGTACTGTTGGAATACTATTTGTCATGTGGGTTAATGCAGGGATCTCATGAATAAAGCAGAGGAATTATTGCTGTGCCACACTCCTAGTACTAGACTTTGAGGAGTATTTAAATTGCTCTTCTTTATTTTTAATTTTTGTTGTTGTTGCTTTGTTTTTTATTTTTGCTTTTGGGCCACACTCAGCAGCACTCCGGATCACTCCTGGATCTGCTCAGAAATCACTCCTGGCAAGCCAGATGGACCACAAGAGATGTCAGGGATCGAATTTTGGTCAGTCCTGGGTTGGCAACATGTAAGGCAAATGCCCTACAGCTGTGCTATCACTCCAGTCCCTTAAATTGTTATTTTTAAAACATGAACTCAACTCGGTATGCCCTGTTCCACAAGTCATTTTCCTTTTCAGCTTTCAGTCATTATTCCTATAGAGGCTTTGTTTGGGGGCCTTGTTCACCGATACTTTGTGGTTGCTCCTGACTCTGAATTCAGAAATCACTACTGTAGGTGTACAGCAGACCATTTGGCATGCTGGGAATCAAAAATTGGTCAGCGGCATACAAGGCAAGTACCCCACCTGCTGTACTATTGTTGTAGTCTGTTTTTTCCTATAAGCTTGCTTTTCTCTCTATTTAGACATTCTTCATATAGGAAAATCTAGCATGCACCCCATGAGCAATAATACATAATTATCTTTCCTAGAATCATCAATGATAGCACTCTTTGGTAATAATTTGGAAAATTTCAAGTTACACTCAACCTCCTTTTCCACATCTGAAGCAACAACATTGCCCTTTATCTGAAAAGATACCCTCTTTTTAGATTCCATGACGCATCACTTCCAGGGCCTTGGATTCTTCCATTAGGTATGAGGTATGTGTTTTCTCTCCTTTTTACCTTCCCTTGTGAATATCCCTCAGTTTTTAGTTATATTCATTTCATGCCTCATATTTTTCCCCAGAGATCTCACTTATGGTTTTGACTATTTTGCTTTTCCTTATACTTCTACTCTGTCACCTTACCTTAAAGATAAGTCTCCACACTATGATAAAACAGCAAATTGTACAACATAGAAGCAGCCATCTAAGTGGGTAGTGGTATCTAAAAGAACTGTTTCTACTAATGAAGGACTAAGAAAAAAAAAGGTTTATTTGGCTAATCCAAGAAAACAATGGCTCTTAAACTTTTCCAGGAACTATAGACATTTTACTTGTTGTTGGAAGGCCCTTTACTGGCAAATCCTGCCATAAATGTACTTAATGCTATTTGTTCCCAGACATGCATTCTCAAGAGTGAACACTCACTGAAATAATAAAGGATCTCATGTAAAACACCTTCATATTATTTATTAAGTATTATTGAATGTCTTAACATTTTACAGTCAAGGCAAAGGACACATTAAACTAATAATTTCATGAGTAATTAAATGCTTGAAGAAAAATTACAGGATGTTGGCAGTATAAAATGCACAGGTTGCCTAATGTAAGATATGAGGAAAGATAAATCACTTAATTAGGAGGTGGAGAAGAAGCAGGAGTCAGTTAAGTAAAATTATGAGCAGAGAGACTTCCGGCAAAGGAACTTTAAGATCATAGATATTAATATGAAACTTCATGAACTCTAAGTAGAGAAACTAGGTCAACATGACTAGAGTTTATTAGCCCAAGCGTGGGAATAATTAAAGGTTTGTAGGTATGCTGAGATCCAAATTTTGTAAGAGCCTTACTCTCCCTATATAAGATAATTTTTTTAAATCTTACCCTATAAGCAAGTCATTTGAAAAAAATCAAATAAAATGTGTAGTAATTGTATTTAGATTTAGATTTAATATATTAGGGCACCAATATATGCTAAAACAATGTTTTGATTTATAAAAAAAGTATAACATATTCCAGAGTTACATTTACTTAATTGTTTATTTCCTAACTATCTACATCTTGTTTACTTGAATGTATCAGTTATTACTACTGCCTACAAAAAGAATTACTTGAGCAAGTCAGGGTACAATGAACAACAAATATACTTAGACAAATGCTTGGAGTTATTTCAGCCATATAATTTCATGAAAACTGTGTTAGTCAAGAAAAGTGGAGATTTCTCCCTGATATGCTCACTGGCAGATTACATTCAACAGAGATTGGTCATTAATGGTGTTCAGTATGTTATTAAGATCCAGATGTTGTGATGTCTATTTTTCAGAATTGTTAGGTCACACCTTATTTTATTCCAATACAAAGACTTCCACCCTTGCTCCCTCTGCTCTTCACCCAATGCTTTTCAAATGTAAAACCCCTCCTAGATTGCATTTGCTCCATTTAGGTACTTTTATCAGTTACTAGACTCTACCCCATCCTGAAGATGGATTGAAGAGGAATAAAAGTTGTTGATTTGGAAGACTACGCACCTACGAGGTTAGAAACTCCCCAACCTCATCATGTTTTTTATTCTAAAGTTGGCCTGATTTATTTCTCAGGCAACTCTGCTCCAAACCCTTTTTCCCAGGGTTGGATTGCACATGTGGAGCCCATACATTATGCACTATATTAAATCATTTTAAGACTAATTTTTAGGCTAAAAGAATTCTAAAAAAATTAATAAATAAAAATTAAAATAAAATAAAATATAAAGGATATAAAGGAGTACAGGTAAGAAAAGAAAGCTCATCTTTAGAGAGTGAAAAACTGGTATGGAGGAGAAAAGAGGGAAAGACTATAATTTTTTTTTTTTGGTTTTTGGTGTCACACCCAGTTGTGCCCAGGGCTTACTCCTGACCCTGCACTCAGAAATTACTCCTAGCAGGCACAGGGGACCATCTGGGATACCAGGATTCGAACACCGAACACGGTCTGTCCTGAATCGTCTGCCGTGCAAAGCAAACACCCTACCTCAGAGCTATCTCTCTGGCCCCAGGACTATATCGTTTTGAAAACAATGTAGGGCAGCAATTTTTGACATCAGTAGCTCAGGAACACTATCTAGAACATTATCTGGGAACACTCACTTAACTACACCACATATAAACTCACTCAGAAGTAACTCTTTTTGATAGTAACTAGATTACCATGGCAAAACTATACTCACCAAAATATGTGCAAGACAAATTGAAATGTTATATAAGAATAGTAATATAAAATGGGCAACAATAATATATTTATTTATTGATCATGAAAAAAAGTGGTTGTTTGTAATGTATCTGTGCTGTTAAATCCTTTGTTGGGTATTTGTGAATCCACGAACAGTCCCCAGAATGAGAAATTACTTCCCATCTCCCTTTTGGGGGGAGACCTTGGTGATATTTATCTGCAGTAAATAATAATCCACAGAGAAGAAGGTTAGGGTGTACAAGATTGGGCAAAAAGAGAGAGCGAGAGAATTCTCTTGCAGCCTGCAAGCAGTTTTCCACAAAAGGCCTTTCTCCCCTGTCCACAACACTATTTATTGCTCACTCAACAGCGCCCCCACCTGAAAGGTCTAGGTGGGGCAATAGTCACATAACACACAATCCTAAGGAAATATTTTTATATGCAACAAATCCAAGAATAATCTTATGGAAACTTTTTCATATACTACAATTCCCCCTTTTTTGTAAATAAAAAATTAATGTACAGAAGTAGTTAATTTTTTTATAATTGAAAAAAGAACAACTAAGCAATGGTAAAAGGTGGCTGTTTGCATAAGCACATTACCAGAAAAAGTATAGAAAAAAATTTTTAACCTAACACAGGGTGTTCAAAACCAGAAACATATGTAAAGGAATCAACTACAAGCTCCAGAGTAGAAAAAATCTACAGCGTCCAAGAAGAACAATTCCGAGTAAGTAGTCCCTTGGAAAAGCAGACGTCACATATGCAATTTCAAGACTCAGGATCTAATAGGCCATGGGGAGCTCCCAGGGCAATAACAAAGCCTGAAAGTAATTTGAAGGCATAGATCCTTCGATGAGATGCTCACAAGGCTGCGTAACAGGTGAGATAAAACACATTTTCCATTCCAGTCCAGAATGAGCACAAGAAAACCCATTTTTGGAGGCAATGAATTAGATTCCTGTTTTGTAGGAAGAGGCACACACACCCCTGCACAATGGGGGCCACAGATAAGAAGATCCATAGGTATTTGAACTCAATCCAAGAGGAGTTCTAGTCCAGTCAGAAGTTCATAAGAGGTCTGAGAATGAAGAACCATGTACAGCGGATTAAGTAGATGAGAGCTTAAGTTAAAAACCAAAACAAAATGCTTAAGGCAGAGAACCTCCCATGTAAATAAATAAACTGAGGGTCCATCCAAAATGGATAAAACCTCCTTTTGCACCTGCTATTTTTCCCAATGATGCACCCACGCAAAAGGCCAAAATATCAGACAGAATTATAATCTAGTAACTTATTTATGACATTATCTAACCCCTAATCCAAAGTAACAAAAGTAAAACCTTAATGAAATACCACATCAATTTCTAGAATTAAAAACTAAAATGTAAAAACATTAATTACAGTAATCAACAAAAGTGTAGAATCAAATAAAACTTTACAGGATTACAATTATAAAATTTAAAAGAGCTGAAATTTCTACCAAGTTAAAAACCACTCTGAAAGGATGGGGAGTTCAGAACTCCCAAAAGTCGGACCAGAGATACTTGATGAGTCCGGGGAAGCGGGTTGTAATTTGAAACAGGATGCAGCACTGCAACAGTTTATGATGCCTTTCTCAGTCCGAGATCGGGAGGCTTGTCATTGAGGGAGATGCCTTGCACATGATGATTTGCACATGTGAAGGGATTCCTGAAAATAGAAGGTTAGGGGATAGGAAGAAAGAGGGGAGGATAAGGAAGAATAAATTGAGGAAGATAAAGCCAGGAAAAAAGAACTATATACAAAACATGTAAGACATACGGACATACAACAAGACATATTTCACCAACATACATAAACATATTTCACAAAAACATGGCCATCACTCACTCATACTTACCAAAAAATGTTTGTTGGGAAGGATCCCAAAGAGAGCAAAAAGAAAGAATTCAGCTGAATCAACAAAAAGCGCTTGAAAATAAAATAGCCGGCAAACAGTTTAGATGAATATCTTCAAGTTCACAACCACAAAAGATATATTTTTAAGGCATAGTCGAGTAAATCTGAAAGAGAATTTCAGGCACAATAGGACCAAGGAAACCAATAATACAAGTATAGACCAGTAATTCTATGGTAATCATAGATGATGAGCATTGTAGAGAGAGTCCACCTAAAAGGTATTGTTAAGTTAAAATTATGAATTCATCTCCATCTAGAAGCCTAAATTGAGGCAAATAAAACAGTAATGTTAGAAAGAAAGAGTGAAAGTTGTTAAATGAGTATATCTCAGTATATTGCTATATAATACCCTTAATATGATGAGGAGGCTGTCTCTCAAGTGAGCCTGGATCAATAGTGGCATAAAGACAGAAATACATTGGGGCCCGGGAGATAGCATGGAGGTAAGGCGTTTGCCTTTCATGCAAAAGGTCAACGGTTCTAATCCCAGTGCCCCATATGGTCCCCCGTGCCTGCCAGGAGCAATTTCTGAGCGTGGAGCCAGGAGTGGCCCCTGAGCACTGCTGGGTGTGACCCAAAAAACAAACAAACAAACAAAAAAGACATAAATACATCATACAAGCAACCACAATGGGAATTCATCATATTCAATCCTATTCAGCGGTAGTACCTGTGAAATGAATCATAAAGCATTAATGATGACTGAAAAATAAAAGAAATGATTATTAGGTGTTTATTGTAGATCTCTGAGAAGTATAAAACAGGATATATGCTGCTGTGGACTTTACCGATGCAATAGGAATTTTCTTGATCTTGTTGTCATCAAAATTGATCCAGTGTTGTCTTGAGTCAATATTACAGTATGATGTACAGTGTCCAAAATGAAGTTTACCAAAATGGTTAGACACTGATGATAAGATGTATTTTTCAGTTTTGTAATTTTTTCCCAAGTGAATTCTGCTAAGTTGAGGTCTTCTAAAGGAAAATCCACATAAGTGTTAATTTTTAATTTGTTTATCATCAAAAGCAAAACATTTCAAATGAATTATTAATACTGGAGGTAATTTCCATAAGTATGTCCTTTTCAAAAAGTCCCTTTTAGTGTTGCAGCTGTTACAATGAATTCTATTGTTATCTCTTAAATCTTCTTCTTTAAAGAATTCAACGAGGCATTCTTGTAAGGTACATTTATCTGTAGGCTTGATTGCCAGAGACAACTGAACAAATGTCTCATAAACTTCAGACTTTTGGTGACATGTGAGACATTTTAGTATAGATTTGAACTGTCCTTGAAAGAGGTCATATATAAGAGATTTGTGAGCCTTTTGGTGCTTAGGCCTACCTTGTTCATGTTTTTCATTGTCTATCTTGTCTATCTGGTGTATAGTTTTATCTGCCATTGAATTTTCAGTAAGCAAATCCTGACGTAGGCCCTCTATAAGAAACATCAATAATTCGTGAGGATCCTGTTGGTTGTGTCCATCAAATTGGTCATTAAGTAAAACAATTGTTGCTTTGAAGTGTTCAGGACTGACATTTCTATGGCATCCATTTCCCATGATTTTGATGAGGTGACCAAATTATTCTGCTAATTTACCTTTATGTCTGCTTGGATTATCTTTATTAATGTCTTTTTTATAATGATCTTGATAGAAGTACTGAGTTAAGTCTGAAATATTACACAAGCATTGAGTTCACATAGCATGAGTTACCTAAATTGTGTAATCCAGTAAAGACAGGTTTTTGTTTCTCTATTTGCATTCTGGAATGTAAGGGTTTTTTACTCTTGTCCATGGACTCATTCAAGGTATTGGGTGTGATAGTTAATTCCTTGTTTACTTTCCTGGAGGCCTCAGCTGTATTACAATTGCAGTGTTTTGAGCATTTTGTTTTTGATTTGAGGGCAAGCTTGTAGTCCCAGCAACCTGATCCTGGTTGCTTGTGCTAAGTCGATTTCTGACCAGGTTTAAAGGGACCCAAAATTTCTTGGGGGTTTGTCATTTGTACCAACATATGCATATCCCCTTCCTCTAAGAAGAAGATATTCAGCAATTCATTTTTCATCCTCTTGATCCAAACCCGTGTATGTGATGCATCTTGTCTCTGAATATCTTCTTTAAAATGTCTTTCCCCTGCAGTGTAACTTTCCCCTTGGGGTAAGTTTAGGTAATTTAGTGTGAGAAAAGTCAAAGATAACAGCTCAGTAGGTGCTAAATCTCTTTTTCTATTCTTTTGTAATTGAGTTTTTAGTGTCCTGTGGGCCCTTTCCACAATGTCCTGTCCTCAGCAGTTGTGGGGAATTCCTTTCAGATGTTTTATCTGCCATTCTTTACAAAAGAATTCAAGCGTTTTACTAATGTAGGCGGGCCCATTATCCGTTTTAATGGAATATGGAACACCATTAACTGAAAAGCATTGTAAAAGAAAACTGCAAACAGCCTTAGACTTTTGGGAAGACATAGGAATTGCCCAAATAAATCGAGAATAAGTGTCCACCACCACATGAAGATAAGGTTTCTTTGGAAATAAAGCTGTTTGAGTTACATCCATTTGCCACAGTTCATTAGACTGTAAACCTCTTGGGTTTGCTCCTGCTATGTGAGTCCTTTTTGCTAATGGGCACATATGTCGCAACTTTCTATAATTTCTCTAGCTTGCCTCCAGGGAATCTGGTAATTTACATGTAAGTGGCAGGCATTCATGTGTAGTGCTGTATGTTCCTCTGCAGGTGACTTGAATATAGGCATTGCCAACAAATCTACAGATTTATTTCCTTGAGCCATTGGTCCTGGAAGACCTGAGTGGGCTCTAATATGCAAGATGAAGATGGGTTCAGTTCGTTTTTGAATAAGCTGTTGTAATGTTTTTAGTAAATTCTGTATAATTGGGCTCTGAGCATTGAGAGAAGTCGTGGCTATCACTGGACATAGATTTACCACATACAAAGAATCAGAACTGACATTCATGGCTTCAGATACATTTTCTAATAGGTAAATTAACGTTGCTAATTCAACTTTCTGTGCAGACTTATACTTGGTATCTATCTTTATTTTCATGTTTTCTCCGGATATTCCACCCGGCCCCCGCTGAACCCATCTATGTAAAAAACCTTTGCATTGGGGATAGGAGAGTCCCGAACGATCAAAGAAATAACAAACTGAGTTTTTTTTTTCCAAAAAGTCCCATGTCTTTCCTGGTGGATAATGAGAGGAAATTTCTCCTGTGAAATTTGAAAGGGCCCTTTGTAAGAGATCCATTAAGAGGCAATATTGACTCAATTTCCTTTTTTGATATTGGCAATACTAATATATCAGGGTCAAATCCTAATAAAGACATAGATCTGAGTCTTGCTTTGATAATGAGTTCTGAAATTAATTCCAAATAAGATATTACAAACCAAGGCTGTTTGTTATGTAAATACACCTATTCCAGAGGACCTGCCTGTTGCATCAATGCCCCAGTAGAGGTCTCTTTTGTAGGGAATATTAACAAAGAAACCTTTTCTCCCGGGATGAATCTTGAGAGAAATGATTGCTGCAACCTGTTTAAGAAGATATCCAATTCATTTTTGGCCACTGTAGTTATATTTCTCTGGCTGTCTAAGGCAGGATCACCCTCCAAAGTTTTAAACAAGTTAGACAGTTCTGCATTTGGGATTCCTAGTACAGGTCGGAGCCAATTCACATCACCGAAAAGTCTCTGAAAATCATTAAGGGTTTTGAGGTTTTCTTTTTTTGATGGAATTTTTTTGTGGACGTATAGACGTTCAGTCCAAAATAAAACCCAAGTATTGATATGGTGGCATAGTTTGTATCTTTTCTAAAGCTATTTTCAGTCCTGCTGTTTGCAAACAGTCAATGACATAAGAATATACTTCCTGTAGATCTGTTTCATTGGTCATTGTGATAAGAATATCACCAGTATAATGAAAGATCATGGCTTGAGGAAATCTTTCACGGGCAGGGCTCAAAAGTTTATCTACAAAAATTGACACATTGTTGGGGAATTCAGCATGCCCTGGGGGAGGACAGTCCATTGGAACCACTGGCAGGGATGGGTATTATTGATAGAAGGAACTGAGAATGCAAAATGGTGTTTATCATCTGGATGAATAGGAATATGATAGAAGCAGTCTTTCAAATCAATTATAATTAGTGGCCATTCCTTTGGGATAACTACAGGTGATGGTAAACCTGTTTGTAATTTTCCCATAGGCACCAAAGATATGTTTACTGCTCTCAGATCCATCAACAGTCTCCATTTACCAGACTTCTTTTGTATGGTAAATATAGGTGAATTCCATTGAGAAAATGAAGGCTCAATATGCCCTAATTTTAGCTGTTCTTCCACTAATTCTGTTAGCATCTTTAATCTATCAATTTTAAGGGGCCACTGACCTATCCAAATTGGTTCATCAGATTTCCATTTTATTTTTATTGGTGCTGGGTTCTTTCTGGCAGTGGCCCCTACTAAAAATTCTGAGTTTTTATTTTAGGAGGGGTTCCAGACTCTTCTGGAGCTAATGGGATGTGGAATTCTGCCTTCCATTGTTTGTGTAGGTCATGGCCCCACAGGGAAGGTGAGAATAGGCCCACATGAGGTCTAATTATAGCCTTTTGATTTTCTGGGCCATGAACTAACATAGTCCTTGTACTTAACAGACAGGAACTTAAGCCTCCCACTCCTTCTACCGAGTATGGAATTTCTTGTAGAAGCCAATTTTCTGGCCATTCTTTATCAGAAATTACAGTGATTTGAGCCCCAGTGTCAATCAATCATACTGATAAAGGGTTGCCCTTGAAAGTGAAGTTTGATCATTGGGTGCTCATCTTTAAATTTAGTAACCAGAGCAACGAGTGGGTTGTGGGCGGCCCCTGGATCTGTGCTTACAAAACTTCCAATTTGTGTCTTATCTGAAGTCCCAAATTTGACATACGGGACTATTACTATCTGGGCAATTGCCTCTCCCTTTTTGAATGTCCAAGTAGCTGATACTGTAATAACTACAATAATTTCTCCCTTTGAATCTGAGTCAATGACCCCTGTGTTTACTGTTATACCCTTTACATTAAGGGAACTTCTGCCCAGAATCAACCCATTGTATCTGGGGGTGGCGGGCCCAAATGCCAGTAATTAACATATAAGGGCATGCTCCTGGTAAATTGCAATGTCCTCTGGGCAAGTTATGTCAAGCCCAGCGCTCCCAGAAGTCGCATGAATTAATTCGCTAATTGTGAGAAATCTTCTTGGGCTGGGCTGGGAAGAATTACTGTTTGAGGACTTTGCCCCTGATTTGTACAGGCCTGTGTATTGGCACTGTAGGCGGTTCCCTGCTTCAGAAATGTGGGTCCCTGAAGAGCTTGATTTAACAAAAAACAGCAATTTCTTTTGATATGGCCCTGTTTTCCACAATGGTAACAGAAGAATTGTCTCCTGGGTGCAGTGTTAAGACCTGTTCCTGTGTTATAATTAGGGAGATTTCCAGATCTGCAATCTTTTGCCCAGTAACGACCTCTCTTGCATTTTGGACAGAGACCTGGCTTTTGGGCAGCACTTTGTCCCCGGGAGTAGAAGGGCTTTGTTCCCTTAGTAATAGCAAAGGTTTGCACCGGTTACAGGTTTGCTGATGAATGGGTCGTATCATAAACATTTCTGCAGGCATATAAAAAATCATTTAAGTCAGCGTTGTCCTGCAAAGGGGTCAATTTGCAGGCAGAATTCGCATTATGATAAGCCAAACTTTTTTCTAAGTATTTTCTAACCTGCTTATCTTTGATTTGTGTTTTCAAAGCATCTTTAAGTTTAGCTACAAATTCAATATATGGCTCATGGGGACCTTGGGTAATTCTTAAAAAGGTTCCTGCACCCGTGCTGTTCATATCAATTTTTTCCCATGAAGATACTGTAATATCTTTAATTATGTTTAAGATTTCCTTAGGTAAAACAGCTTGCGCCTGAATATCTGCATATTGATTTTCTGCCATTAATAATTCATACTAGAGATTGACCCCTTCCACTCGTTTTTTTGTTCCATCTGGGCTATATAATTTGGATTTCACACCCTTCACATATAACATCTCCCATTCAGTTCACTGTTTAGATGACAGGCAGATTTCAGCTAGTTTTTTAAATTCATGCAGGGTCTAAAGTGATTTTCGACACCAAAGTCTTAGCATCTCCAGACAGTATGGAGACATTGGCCCAAAGTCCTTACATGCTTTCTTGACCCGTTCCATGTCTTCTATTTCAAGGGGTTCATAAATTGGTAGATATACTGTCTGTAACGGAACTGACGCCGGATTAGCAGAAATACTCTGCACTGGGTTCTGAGGCCTGACATGTGGAGCACTAGCCTGTGATTCGTCATCTGAGTCGGTACTATTATGTGATTCCATTCTGTGTACAGAATCAGGACTCACTTGTGGACTTAGCACCAGAGGTTGGTCATCAGTATTAATATTTTGATTGGATCCTGCATTTCTAAACTACGTTTCTGAGTAGATTTTTTGTTTGGAAAAAATGCCTATATTTTTACTTCCTAAATACCAGCCAAAACCTATGCTCACCAGAGCAGCATTAGCAAACACAGAGATTCCACAAACAATGACTGATGGAGACAACACAGGCGAGGCAAATATTTGACTATAAATTTTCGTTTGAGCTATAGACCACAACCATCCAAAAGCAATGAATTTTCCTATCATCAAGCCTATTCGTTTTAAATAGTATGGAAATATCCACTTGACAAACGCAGAACCAAATAATTTGTAACAAAGTGGCACAATCAACGTGGCTGCCCATAGAAGCCATCCAAGGATCTCCAGAGGCAATTTCCAATAAAGCGTTTCACTTACGGATATTGAGGGTCCAGGTCCATCTGTTCCAGGTGCCATTTGTAATGTATCTGTGTTGTTAAATCCTTTGTTGGGTATTTGTGAATCCACGAACAGTCCCCAAAGTGAGAAATTACTTCCCATCCCCTTATTTCCTTTTGGGGGGAGACCTTGGTGATATTTATTCTCAGCAAATAATAATCCACACAGACAAGAAGGTTAGGGTGTAAAAGATTGGGCAAAGAGAGAGAGCGAGAGAATTCTCTTGCAGCCTGCAAGCAGTTTTTCGCAAAAGGCCCCTCTCCCCTGTCCACAACGCTATTTATTGCTCACTCAACAGCGCCCCCACCTGAAAGGTCTAGGTGGGGCAATAGTCACAGAACACACAATTCTAAGGATATATTTTTATATGCAACAAATCCAAGAATAATCTTATGGAAACTTTTTCATATACTATAGTTGTTATTTTGCATAGGCACAAGAAAAAGACATAGCCTCTGCATTGGGCCCAGAGAGAAGTCTTGGGAAAAATCATGATCTGTGCCCACCATTGTTTGTGTAGATCTTGATTCTACGTAAAAAAAAAAAAAACAACAACAACAACAACAAAAAAAAAATGCCTATATGGTTGGAAGGTGAATGCATTCCCCTCTGGGCTGATGATTTTTAACCATCTAACATTCTGTCTGACAGAGGTAGAAGACAAGGTGCCTACTCAGAGCAGGCCATAAATATCTCCTGCAAACCTACTTATGGGGCCAGTATTGAGAAGAGATAATAGCACCTGTTTCATACCTTTAAACAATCATACCTTTAAACTTCTTCCCATGAATCTCAAGGGTTTTAATTGGGTGATTGGTCTTTATAATATTAAAGGTAAAGGTCACCAAAGTATCAGCACAGGCTGCTAAGGGGTTGGCGTGTTGGGGTTGAGGAACAGTTCCTCTCTCTCGGGCGGTGTCTCGAGTGGTTTAAGGAGAGCCGGGAGCTATGAAAATTTGCAAAGGGTGATTTATTTTCTGCTGCCAGAGGGACACCAGGGCCAGTGCCTAGGGATGAACATCAGAGCAAAGATCCTGAACCATCACTAAAGCAGTGTTTTTATAGAGCACTTTTCCAAAGGGACAGCATATGTCACGGAACTAGTATTCCTTTTGTTACGTATTACTTAGGAATACAGCACAACTCAATTAAAAGAAAGAGATATTTAGCACACAAAGAAACAATCCTTAAAACCTAACAGACCACCACTAAAAGTTACACAAAGAGACAATTGCTAAAACTTAACAGACCACCACTAAAAGTTGCATCTTTATTCTATAGAAAAATATTAAACTTAAGGTTACATTTCTTAAGGCTGGAGGTTGGAGTGGCCGCCTTACTTCACCTTACTAAAAGTTTTATAAGCAAAGATAATAGAAAGCATGAGTAAGTTGGGCGTTTACTGCCCTCCTTGAGTAGAGCCCGGTTCTTATCTCTTTCAGCCAATGCTAGCCTGTGGCTCTGAAGGTCATGAAACAGGATCCTTCTTGTAAGCTTAGGGAAACTTCAAACTGAAACTATACGCATTTATAAAAAGCAAAAACTTCTTGTCCCTTTCAGGTGCTACTGAAACCTCCAATCCTAGGGTGACTGGAGTGTTTTTAAGCATCAAATCACCCCCCAAGGGGTGGAAAGTAAAGATAATAAATTTACTAAAACTAGTCTCATGTAGATGAGTCTTTTTAACATGTAAAGAGAGTGGGGAAGAGGCAGCAGCCAGCTTTATTTAAGGTGAAAGAAGTAGTAATCCAGCACTTTTTACTAAAAAATCCTATGCTGGATTATTTTCTACAATCACAGAAGTATCTCACATGTTAGAAGAATCTAGAAGCCAGTCTTCAAACTATTGAATATATAATTAGCCAAACCTCTCTCAACTTATACAATAATCAGGGAGAGAATTCCTGAGTCTTCTAAACTCTACAGTCCTAGACTGTATAAGGGATTCCACATGGAGTTATGAAATTGAATGTGGAATCACAAAGAATTTGTTGCCACTTAAAGTTTCTAAATATGCAATATCAAAAAATAATTCAAAACAAATCTTATAATGAAGCTGAAGTGTTCCTGGCAGTGTTTGCTTGTGTTGCATTTCTTTTCTTTTCTTTTTTTTTTTGTTTTTTTTTGTTTGTTTGTTTGTTTTTGGGTCACACCCGGCAGTGCTCAGGGGTTACTCCTGACTCCATGCTCAGAAATTGCTCCTGGCAGGCACAGGGGACCATATGGGGCAACGGGATTCGAACCGATGACCTTTTGCATGAAAGGTAAACGCCTTACCTCCATGCTATCTCCTGGGCCCCTTGTGTTGCATTTCTTAGGTGAAAAAGAGTCACAAGTGAAAAAAAAATTTAGAAACTCTGTTCTAAACTATTCTTGGACATGCTGATTCAGAAAAGTCTTGGAAAAGCTTTAAAGGGTTTTTGAGGGACTGGAGTAATCATACAGCAGGTAGAGCATTCACCCTACGTGAAGTTGACCCAGGTTCAATCCACAGCATTCCATATTGTTCCTTGAGCCAGCCAGGAGTAATTCCTAGTGCAGAGTCAGGGGTAACTCCTGAGCACCACTAGGTGTGTCCCAAATCAAGGATTTTAGAAAATTTAATACCAGAGCATATACATGTTTGTCTCTTTTAAAATATTAGCTATAATCTTGATATGAAAATAAGGTATTTCTTCTCTCCGTTTTCTCTCAAATAGGCCCTGAAATCCATAAATACCTTATATAAAAAACAGTTTTATATACTAATTGAATAACCTAACAAAGGATTATAATTCAGCAGTTGTGCATATGCTATTTACGTATGATGCTCTGGGTTTAATATCTGGCAACAAAAATATTTAATCTAGAAAAACAAAAAAAAGTCATTTAAAAATGGCTCCCCTGTCCAACATAATATTTTATTTAGATTGCTTAGGTGATTATCCAAGAATAAATCATTTGAATTATGTAAATTATTAAAACATGATCTTTGTAACTTTTTGTAACTTGCATACCGTAGTAAAGAAATAAAATTGATCATAATGCATTTTATTGCATTATTTTATAGTATCTCATCTCATAGACCATGGTCTGTTAATCAATTCCCAAAATTACTGTTTGAATTTTAATAATATTCTAGTATAACTTCATTGGCATATTCTTTCTTAATTACTGAATATGCAGTATATTATTTTGAGAAGAAAAATCATTATAGGGTCATATGATAAAAATACATTTAAAAATGTAACATGTGGCATTTCAAACTATTCAAATTCAGTGATGAAAGTTTTATTGTTAACAATTGTGGCCCGGGAGATAGCATGGAGGTAAGGCGTTTGCCTTTCATGCAAAAGGTCATCGGTTCGAATCCCAGTGCCCCATATGGTCCCCCGTGCCTGCCAGGAGCAATTTCTGAGCATGGAGCCAGGAGTAACCCCTGAGCACTGCCGGGTGTGACCCAAAAACCAAAAAAAAAAAAAAATGTCCAACAATTGTGGAAAGTAAAGAGCTGCATCACTAGAATTGATAGGTGAGATAGGCGTATGAGCGGCAGATGTTGTACGAATAAATATAGTTTTACACATGCTTCTCATGTCAGCAATACTTGTGTGAATAGCACCTTCAACTTGCTCATTTGCCCTAGAGTTCATGCAAAGTATTTTTGTTCAACAGAGTAGTCTTTGAATTACACATTTTTTTAGATTTCTTAGCGTTAATTATTTTTAATCAAAAAGAGTGTGATTTTCTAGTTTATTGTGCTACACATGTTAACTAGAGAAGAGTTTAATATTTTTCTTCAGCCAGTAAGTAGTAACAGGAAATATATCTAGAATAACAGAATAAGTTTTGGGGTTTTAAATGTTAGGAAGGATAAGTTGTTGCTACTGTTGTTTCGGACCCCTCTAGAATTGCTTATGGTTTACTCCTAGCTCTGCAATCAGGTTTTATTTCTGACAGGGATGGATCACCATATGTGGTGCCAAGAATTGAACCCAGCTACGTAGAAGGCAAGTGCACTATCTTGTGTACTATCTCTCTAGTCCTAGAAAGGAACATATTTTAAATGACTCTATAAAGTTGATAAAATTAAACAACAAAAAGTGGACTGAAGTGGTGGCACAGTGATAGAGTGTTCGCCTTGCATGAGGCTGACCCAGGACAGATCGAGCGGTTCCATCCCCCATGCCTCATATGGTCCCCCAAGCCAGGAGCAATTTCTGAGCACATAGCCAGGAGTAACATCTGAGTGTTACCAGATGTGGCCCAAAACCCTTCAAAAATATAAAAAGTAAAAAAATATATACAACAAATGCAGGTTTTGGATAGGGAATCTACTAGATAAATCTCTAACTTTTTTTGGTATACCAGAAATCAGAAATTAAGTTTAAAAAGACAACTTTTTTTTTAGTTTTTGTATTTTTATTTATTTTTTTAATTTCTATTTTGATAATATTGGCTTACATATCATTCACAGTAGTATTTTAGGTACATATTAACATTGAATCAGGAGAATACTCATCACCAAATTTGTCCTCCCCCATCCCCATACCCTTCCTGCAACCATATCACCCACCATAACCCCCCAGGGCTGGTAGAGTAGGAGGTCCCCTCTTTGTCTAGCTTACTATTAGTGATCATATATCTGTTTGGCCCTGGTACCCTTCCTTGTTTCCCCCTCTATTTGAGAGGCGGAGCTAGATAATTTGAGTTATGTGGTTTTGTTTGAAGGAAAGACAAGCAATAGAATGGAGTAAAAAATAAGAAAAAATAAAAAAGTCAAATTTAAAAAATCAAATAAATCAAATAAGCCGAAAATGGCGGTGTCCTTCTAGAGGCTTTCAACCTCAGTTTGAGCGAGGACATGATAAAGGTAATTGAAACACCACATCACCTTGGCTACAGAAACCTGACACCAACAACACTAAAAATGTATTGGCACTACAGACAATGACTTGGGTTGGATGCCTAATATGCCTGGAGCCTAGAGTTGGTATTGTGCCAGAAAACTTCAGGGGTAAGATCATCTTGTATTTAGGCCAAGTTTTTTTCTTTCCATGTCCCCTATATTTTGCTGGGCCTATGCAAACCATTTCCACACTAACACAGTCTTTGCTGTGCTCCTTTGACTCATTCTTAATGAATTATTGTATTATGATTAATTGTGTGAACAATACTACAGCTTGTAATGTTAAGGGAGTTGCATAAATTTTTTGGCTTTGGATTGCTTTGTGTAAGAAATATTATATATGTACTACAATCTGGGGGCTCAAGGGACAAATTAAATATATATGTTAAAATAAAAAAAATACCAAGGCAGCTTTGTCGAAAAAAAATATTAAAGTGTCCAAAGTAAAAAAGAAAAAAAAAGAAGAAGGGCCCGGGAGATTGCATGGAGGTAAGGCATTTGCCTTTCATGCAAAAGGTCATCGGTTCGAATCCTGGTGCCCCATATGGTCCCCCGTGCCTGCCAGGAGCAATTTCTGAGCATAGAGCCAAGAGTAACCCCTGAGCACTGCCGGGTGAGACCCCCCCCAAAATAAATAAATAAATAAATAAATAAATAAAAGAAGAAACACCACATCAATACAGAAAGAAATATCAAATTAAATATCCAGTGAGCACTACAGCATTAAAGACAAGCACCACGTAATAGTCTCGGTTCTGAAAACAAACCATGCCGGAATACAAAAAGAAAGAGAAAGATAAAATAAAATAAAATTGGAGACATCAACTTCAATATCTACACCAAAATAAAGATGTCAATAAAAATTGATCACTTAGGGGCCGGGCGATGGCGCTAGAGGTAAGGTGCCTGCCTTGCCTACGCTAGCCTAGGATATACCGTGGTTCAATCCCCCGGTGTCCCATATGGTCCCCCAAGCCAGGAGCGACTTCTGAGCGCATAGCCAGGAGTAATCCCTGAGCGTCACCGGGTGTGACCCAAAAACCAAAAAAAAAAAAAAAAAAATTGATCACTCAATAAATTTATATGTGGAAAAATGATTATTTTGTGCTTTTTTTTCTTTTTCTTCCTGCATAGGCACAGTAACTATTGGAGATATCATAGGGAATTCTCTTGGCCTATGAGATACAGGGTTTCTCCACCCCTGAAGTATACTGCCATGGGATTAACTATAGACGCCTTGCATGATCATTTACTCTCCCTTTGGTGTTTTTTGTTTGTTTGTTTTGTTTTTGTTTGTTTGTTTGTTTTTGGTGTATAGAAGACTTCTGCTTCGTCATGGAAGGCAAAATCAGACCTCTGTATCTAGAGATCTTGGTGTCTGTACAGCTCAAGGAATGGAGCTTATGATGAAGTCTTTCTTTGTGGTTCTAGCAGTTCTGCTTCTTTGGTGTCGTTTTAATCCATCTTCTGTAGTTGGTGGTCTTGGTCGTTACATTGCCCCTCTGATGGAGCCTGGGATAGAGTCGAAAAAGACAACTTTTTTAAGAAGTTATCAATTCATCATTGATTTACAATTTTGTAGAATTTCAGGAGTTTAGCTGTAGCCACTTCCACAATAAAAAATGTTTTTCTCTCATGTAGGTTATAAATAACCCAATAAGGGAAAAGCAGTCGAAGACACCAGAACTAGGGCCGAAGCATTAACACGGTGGTAGGGCAATTGCCTTGCATGCTTTTGACATGGTACAGACCCAGGTTTGTTTCCAAGCATCACATATGGTCCCCTGAGGTTACCAGGAGTGATTTATAAGCACAGAGCCAGGAGTGACCCCTAAGTGCCTCTGGGTGTGAGTCCCCCTTAAAAAAAGACACCAGAACTAGAGTGTTTGTTTACAGAACTGAGTTTATGGGGTGGGTGTGGGGGATGTGAGGATTGGAGGGAAGGGATCCTAGGGACATTGGTGGAGAGAAGTGAGCATTCTGATATTGGGTGTGATGGTAAAATGATGTAAGCATCAAAATATCATCAATATATTGTAAGTCATAATGCCTCAATTTCTGTAACAATCACCATTGTCTAATCTCCAAAATTAACAAAAATTGAGCTGCCTTCCAATATCTATCTATTTGAGGATTATCTGGTAATATAAAATCATATATATAGACTTATCTGATTATATGATTATATAAAACTACTTATAAGAAACTGTTAATCATTCCTAGGTATCAAAAGTTCCTTTAGTACTTTTTTATGTACTACTGCTTTCAAAGAACATCTTTCTTCTTTCTGGCTAATTTCTCTCATCTCATGAATTCTGTTGCATATTTTCCTTATACTAGTAGAGATCTCCTGTGTTCACACAGCAAATCCGTCTTCTTTTATTTATTTCTTTTAGTATTTTGGTATTGTAATGATAAGTTTATATATTATTGCCTGACAACAAAGAAGACTTAAATAATACTTTGGAATAGAAAACATACATATTTTATGTCTTTATTCTTACCTCATGATGTTGAATATGTGTCATATAGAGAGAAATAAATGTATTCCTTATATAGTCAATGAATATATAAAATTTGAATGCAAAAATTAAGAAAAACAAATAAATCAAAAAAAGCACAATGGGGCCGGAGCGGTGGAGTAAGTGGTAGGTCTTTTGCCTTGAGTGTGCTAACCTAGGACAGACCCAGTTCAATCCCCTGGTGTCCTCCCCACCCCCAAAAAGCACAGTAGAATGTCATTAAAGGGGAGAGGGTAAGACTTTTAAAGAAAAGTAAGAGCAAGAGCTTGTGGGGCGAGAGCAATGGTTCAGTGGGTAGGTAGTTTGCCTTGCATTCAGCTGACCCAGATTTGATCTTCAGCATTCCATATGATCCCTTGAGCATGCCAGGACTGATCCCTTAACTCAGAATCAGAAGCTCTGAGCACTACAATGTGTGGCTGTGCTTTTGTTGATTAAAAATAATTAACACTGGGGCCAGAGCGGTGGCATAGGTGGTAGGGCATTTGCTTTGCACATGCTAAACCAGAAAGGATCATGGTTTGATCCCACGGAGTCACATATGTTCCCCCAAGCCAGGAATAATTTCTGAACACATAGCCAGGAATAGCCTCTGAGTATCACCGGATGTGAGAAAAGTTCCTTGCATTTCATCTTGTTGAGAGTTTTTTTCATGAGTGTTAGACCTTATCAAATGCTTTCTATGCATCTATTGATGTGATCATACTATTTTTCTTTGTTGGTATGTTGTATTATGAATGCATCAACAATATAATATGGCACCATTCCTTTTTGCAAAGGCATACTATAAAAAAGGGAAGGAAATTTTACATATAGAAACAAGCTCTTGGGACCAGAGAAATAGCATCTGTGTAGCGTATTTGCCTTGCATGCCAGTGGTTCGAATCCCGGCATCCCATATGGTCCCTGAGCCTACCAGGAGTGATTTCTGAGAGTAGAGCCAGGAGTAACCCCTGAGCGCTGCCAGGTGTGGACCCCCCCCAAAAAAAAAAGAAAGAAAAAAACAAGCTCTTATCTACTATATCTACTAGAGATAAGAACCCATACTTTTTTGGGGGGCCACACTGGGTGGTGCACCCCATACATTTTATAATCCCACCCTGAACATGTGTCATGTGGACTCAACTTAGACTCCATGTGACCTGGCAGTGAATGTCCAATCCTGAGACCTAGACCTCAGACATAGAACTGATTCAAGATATGAAGCTCACCACAAAGAGCAGTGTGTGTAGTTGGAGAAATAACTATGCTGAGAACTATCATAACAATGTCAGTGAGAGAGCGATGTAGAAAGTCTGTCTTGACGGTGGCATTGGTGATGGGAAGGTTGCATGGTGAAGGGGGATGTTCTTGTTATGATTGAACCCCAACTACAATTATGTTTGTAATCACAGTGTTTAAATAAATTATAAAAAATAAAATAAATTTAGCATGTTATCAAGATTATAGTCTAATAGTGAGATAATAACAAAATTTAAAAGTATTAAAAAAAGAATGCTGATTTTGAAATTTTATTCTAGATCTAAAATTTTGCAAAGCTTAGGTTAATAATGGTAATACCATGTACTATGGATAATACTGGTTATCAGGTGGATTATCGGCTAAACAATAACTAGCCTAAATCTTGAATGAAGATTTCTGTGAGTGAAACTAACATAATTCCCTGTTGCTTATGTAATTCCCTGTTATTCTTGCAGTGACTGCACTTCAGCTACTTGGCTCACTAGGAAGTGATAACATAAATAGTATTCTGGGTTTCACAGGAGAAGATTGGATTTATCTCTCTCTCTCTCTCTCTCTCTCTCTCTCTCTCTCTCTGACTCACACACATACACACACTTTCACTCTCCTCTTTCTTCCTCTTTCCCTTTTTCTCTCTCTCCTTCTCTCTTTCTCTCTCTCCCTCTCTTTTCTCTGAGATATAAAAATAGATGAACATGGGGCCCGGGAGATAGCATGGAGGTAAGGCGTTTGCCTTTCATGCAAAAGGTCATCGGTTCGAATCCCGGTGCCCCATATGGTCCCCCGTGCCTTCCAGGAGCAATTTCTGAGCTTGGAGCCAGGAGTAACCCCTGAGCACTGCTGGGTGTGACCCAAAAACCACAAAAAAAAAAAAGAATGAAAAATAGATGAACAGCGTGATTTGATTCTTCTTTAAACCATAAACTGAAAATTCCAGAACACAAGCTTCCTTTGTGGAGAATAGAAGTAGAAGTAGAAGTAGAAGTTTGAAATCTGCTTTATGGAAGGGAGACAATAAGGTAACTTAATACTTCTGCTTTTTATAGCCAGTGGTGTTTTCACGTTGATGCCTTGAGTTTTGTAAGAAAGTGATCTTATCTTTTAAATAAACTTTAAATACTTTAAATACTTAAAAGCTATTATTAGGCATCCTAAGGGAGAAAAAATAAAACTTTGTGATCAATGAATTAGAAAATGAATGGATAATTTTATGGAAAGTTATTCTTTTTTTTTTTTTTTTGGTTTTTGGGTCACACCCGGCAGTGCTCAGGGGTTACTCCTGGCTCCATGCTCAGAAATTGCTCCTGGCAGGCACGGGGGACCATATGGGGCACCGGAATTCGAACCTGATGACCTTTTGCATGAAAGGCAAACGCCTTACCTCCATGCTATCTCCTGGGCCCCCTAAAAGTATTCTTACGATTACAGCCTTAGATACAGCCTCAAAGTTTTCAGCTGAAACACTCATAGTGATGCATGAGGATTGAGTTGTAATATTCTTGTCTTAAAAAAGTTTTCACGTAGATATTAATGAGCTTACAACACTCTCCTGAATGTCAGCTGGTCCACCCTTTCAGCTAAGATTAATCTTCAACTTCAATAACAAACTCCACTCCAAACAGGAAACATAGTCCTTCTTTCTGAAAAGATCCCAGCAGCAGCCTCAATATCAGACCTCTACATATTAACGAGCCCACAACACAGATCCTGAAGCAACAGATATACTCAGCAAATTGCACACTGTTCATAGTTATACTTTCATTCTGTGAAAACAGGAAGAGAAGGATTCAAGCAGCAACCACAAACTTAATTTCTCAGTCTTCCAAGGGTAGTCTAACTATAAAGACTCAAATCAGGAAAGCGACATAATCAATGGGGAAACAAAAAGAAGCCTACAAAATTCAATAAGTGAAACAACATATAAAGGATAAATACTGACCAGCTCTGCTGTAACTACTCAGAAAATCATTTTAGTGCCATGATGTATTTAGCAAAGATATGCTCAAGGAGGTAAAAATAAATAAATAAAGAAATAAAACTACCTGGCACAAATTACCTGGTAAAAGTAGAAGAAATGTATGATAGGTAACATTTTTTAAAGAGTCATGAGTCACGATGTTAGAACCAGCTCCATAGACTAGCTCCATAGACTCACTCTTATCAAATAAGATGTAAACTGAGGCATGCGATTATGGCTATACTGGCCCATACAGCATATCTCAGGAGAAGACAGTGGACCAAGTCCCCAACTGCTGAAGGCACATTTTCTGCCTCCATTATTCAAAATCATCATTTTCCCAATGGCCTGCTTTGTCATTGACCTTTTATTATTCCCTGTGGGGACACTATGCTGAACACTTCAGGTATACCAGTTATTGGACTGATATCACCAGGGCTTTTTTTTTTTTTTTTTTTTTTTTTTTGAGTATGGCACTCTCCACTGTATCTTCCCTCTTTAGGGGAAGCCTAGCATTTATAACCATGCCTATAAATGCAGTAGCCATGTTTGAACTGGGCCTTCTTTGAGGAGACCCTGGAGCTGAGTATATTCCCCTGCCATTGCATTAAAAACTTCATTGATACAATAATTTTTTACAAATGAGCTTGTAATATACTTTTTCTTTCTTTCTTTCTCTTTCTTTCTTTCTTTCTTTTTTCTTTCTTTCTCTTTCTTTCTTTCTTTGTTCTCTTTCTTTCTTTCTTTCTTATTTCTCTCTTCCTTTCTTCTTCCTTTCTTTTTCTTCCTTCCTTCTTTCATTTCTTTCTTTCTCTCTTCTATTTTATATTTTATTTTCATTTTTTCAATGACTTTGTTTTCAGTTTTCTGGACCCAAGTGTATTATGATAAACTATGTCAACTATGTGATGTGTTTTCTTTAAAGAAAACACATTTTAAAATATATTTAAAAAAAAGTCTTTAGAAGCTGTGAGCTGCAGAATTATAGCAGCTGAGTAAATGACTTAGAAGCTTCAAGATGGGGGCCGGGCAATGGTGCTGGAGGTAAGGTGCCTGCACTAACCGCGGTTCGATCCCCCGGTTCCCCATATGGTCCCCCGTGCCTGCCAGGAGCGGCTTCTGAGCAAATAGCCAGGAGTAACCCCTGAGCGTCACCGGGTGTGGCCCAAAAACCAAAAAAAAAAAAAAAAGAAAAAAAAAAAGAAGCTTCAAGATGAGATAGAGAAAACCTTTAGAAAACAACAAAGAAGGGGAAAATTCTGAAAAGAAAAAAAAGCAGCACACTGGAAATAATATAAGAATCATTAGAGATCCAAAAATCAGGAAGGCAAATTTGATAATTTGATGGAGAACCAATAGGCAAAGCTATTATAGTTAAGACATTCCTAGAATTGAAAAATATTGTAAGCAAATACAAAAGGACAGAAGGGTCTCAGCGAAAACAGACTCAACAAGGAAAATTCTTAGAAAACACTGCACTCAGACTGATAAATAAGAAAAATAGAAACAGAATATCTAAAACAGCAAGCTAAAAAAGGAACTTTCATATATATATATATATATATGGTTATGTTATATATATATGGTTATGTTATATATATATATATATGGTTATGATATAGGCCACACATGTAGTGGCTAGGATGAATAAAGCTGTTACTTCCTGAAGCCTGCATGGGAGTGAGATTTCTACCTGCCGCTCTCATGAATCTCCAGATCTGATGGTTAATGAGGGTTGTGGAGCCATATGGTTCAGAGCCTAAAGACAGAGGCCTCCATCCACCTTCCAAGCCAATCATAAGACCTAATTTATAACAAATATACAACAAGTACATAGATTAATGTGTGTGTATATATGTATATATATGTATATATGTATATATATATATGTATATATATATATATATAAAGAAAGCCCATAAGATCCACAGCAGGGAGGACAACTCGGTGATGGGAATTCCCCTGATTCAATGTTAACATGTACCTGGAACATTACTGTGAACGATATGTTAACCACTATGATTAAAATAAAATAAAATAAAAAAAAAGATCCACAGCATATCTATCAAATGAGACCCTATGATGAACCAGAAGAGAATGTCTATGGTACAAAAACACAACAAAATGAACATGTCACTAAGAATATCCTACCCAGCTATACTATTATTCAATTTGTGTGATTAATGACCTTGAAAACATTTTTTCTGGGGTTGGGAGAAAAAAAAAAGAAAACAGTTTTTCTGAAAGCATAAAATGTACATTTATTTTTATTTATTTTTTGGGGGGTCACACCCGGCAGTGCTCAGGGGTTACTCCTGGTTCCATACTCAGAAATTGCTCCTGGCAGACACGGGGGACCATATGGGGCACCGGGATTCGAACCGATGACCTTTTGAATGAAAGGCAAACGCCTTACCTCCATGCTATCTCCCGGGCCCCAAAATGTACATTTATTTTAAAGGACAGGAAAAACTTCCCAGTACTTAGTATTGAATATGATATTCACTGGTAGTGCTTATAATTACCTCTACTAGATTAAGAAACATGTTCACTCTAAGCTTACTAAGTCACTTTATGTATTTTCAATAATGAATTAAATTCTCATTTATATTGAGTGTTCTATTACAGATCATTTTTATACCACAAAATTTAACTATAATATTTTATTTCTGAATTAATTAATTAACACATACACAATATGTTAAACTAGATCACATGTTTTCTAATAAAAAACCTATACTTTCTTAGGATAAAACACTTCTTTTTCAGATTTTTTTTTTAATTTTTTTTGGGGGGCCACACCCAGTGACGCTCAGGGGTTACTCCTGGCTACGCGCTCAGAAGTCGCTCCTGGCAGGCACGGGGGACCATATGGGAACCGGGGGATCGAACCGTGGTCCGTCCTAGGCAAGGCAGCAGGCACCTTACCTCCTGCGCCACTTCCCGGCTCCCTCTTTTTCATATTTTAAGGTTTTCTCCTTTATGTTTTCTTAATTCTCCTCATTCTTGCTAAATTTTATATTTTTAGGCTTTACCTATTTAATGTAAACTCTAAAATATATTAACACAGAATTTTTTTAAAAAAGTTTATAATGGAAATAAAAAAACAAAAAAAGTTTATAATGGAATATATAATAATTATGAAGATTCGATAAAAATGAAATTTAATGGAATATATTTTAAATGCTAGTTGAAAACTTGCATATGTACATAGCATAAAATTTTTTGTTGTTGTTGTTGTTTTTGGGTCAACCTGGTGACACTCAGGGGTTACTCTGCTCTACACTCAGATATCGCCCATGGCAGGCTCAAGGGACCATATGGGATGCCAGAAATCAAACCACAGAGGGTCCTGGGTAGGCCATGTGCAAGGCAAGTGCCCTATTGTGGTATCTTCCAGTCCAGCAGCATAGAATTATATTAGTATAAAGTTAATGATTTAAATTTCTCTACATGGTTTAAAACCATATAGTAGTCAATCATCACAGAATTACTTTAATTGATTTATTTTTTGATAATTCCATTGCAATATTTTAAAATCTTGTTGGAGAAATAATGTGCAATAAATTTGTTATATGCCCGCCAAGGAGGCTGAATGTGAAATGGGTGTGAATCTGGGGACTTTATGGAGAAACTGGCATGCTGTGGTGAAATTGATATTGGAACATTTATGCCTGAAACAATTCCATTACTAATGACTTGGTAAATTGCGGTGTATTAATAAAAATTAAAATTTTTATAAATCGAAGTTTCCACTAAGCCTGCCATCGTATTTGTACATAGTTACTATCCTGCAATGCAGTGCTCATTTTTTTTTTTATTATTGTCTCTCTGAGATGTGACTCATGGATAAATGGTGACTCTAAGACATAATTTTATTATTCATGTTGTAAAAATATTACAAAAAATGTAAGAGTTTTGCTTTAAACAATAGAGTACATATATCCTTCTATTCTGAATTCAGTCACATTCATATATCCAGAAATATTTTAGACCTACCATGTATATATATTTTTCTTTTTTTTTTTAGGGGAGAGCGCAAACGCAGTCCCCCACTACCACAAATTATGCAGTTGAGTTTCCCACATTTGTGGAAATCTCAGGGGTCAGCACACCTGGAGTGCAATGGCTGAGCCTTGCCCTGGGAAGCCACCTTCGTGATCATGATATCTCCCCTGCCAGGTACGTATACCATGTATATTTTTATTAAAAGATAGCTTCTAGCTTCTCTTTGTACACTCTAGTGGCTCTCAGGAGTTACTCCTGGTTCTGTACTCAGAAATCATTTCTGGCAGGCTCAGGGAACTAAATGGGTTGCCCAGGACTGAACCCAAGTCAGCCATTTGCAAGGCAAATGCCCCAACCAATATGCTATTGCTCTGGACACCCTTTATACACTTTCTCAAGAAAATATTTTGTGCTTGCTTCGGCAGCACATATACTAAAATTGGAATGATACAGAGAAGATTAACATGGCCCCTATGCAAGGATGACACGCAAATTTGTGAAGCATTCCATATTTAAAAAAAAGAAAATATTTTGATCATATTTATTTTATAATATCTAGGGGAGAATAGAACATTGGATGTTGATATGCAAAATTAAACTAAACTGAACATTGTATTTCATATTATGAAATATTAAATATGTTCTAATTTAGTCTGATATATTTGCATGCATTTAGTGCTCTTTAAATATATATATATATATATATATTTATTTTAGTAAATTGGGGGAACAGTGCTCAGGATTTACTTATCACTTTGTGCTCAGAAATCACTCTGTGGGAGCTTGGGAGACCATCTGATATACTGGGATAGAACCTATGTCATACAAAGTCTTATCTACTGTACTATCTCTCCATCCCTAATAGATTGATTCTTTACTCACAACCTAAAACACTGACTGTTCAAGCTTTCCTCAACTAATTTTATTGTATATTATATTTGATAAATATAATATATTTGATAAATAAATATAATTTGAGAATGCATTGTTTTTATGAAGCAAGATCCTTTTTATGAAATGAAATTTACATAGAAGGATGTAGAGAGAAAGAGAGGGAGAGAGGGGTAGAGAGGGAGAGAGAGAGAGAGAGAGAGAGAGAGAGAGAGAGAGAGAGAAGCATGCTCAAGAGATATTGTGAACTCTTCAGTGTGGAAAAAGCCAGCCAGCAAAGATGTCTCAAGGGAGAGCATGAGATCAAGACACCAATTCTAGAATGCATTTCTTAAAATGCCTGTTAATTTTTTGTTTGTCTTGTATGGGAAATTACTAGGTAATTGATCACGATTTCAAGCAAAGAATTTTACTTTATATAAGAAAAGATAAGATGGAAACTGGGAACATTGCTGGAGGAGCACTGTCACTGGTAATGGAACTGTGCTGGAACTTTCATTCCTAACTAAAACTATGATAAAGTTGTAAATTATGGTGTCTTAATTAGTGAAAAATGAATTTAAAAGATATAAATATGGCAGAATACATGTTGGAAATAAAATCCGAGTAAAAGCCTGACAGAAAGAGAGGTAGCAGGTGAGCTTTGAGTTGCAAATATACTAAGTCAGCAGGGAACTTCTAGCAGCTTGCTTTGGTACTGAAATTCCTTTAATGACTGCAAGATAGCTAAGACCCAATTTCTGTAGTGGCAAAAGAGACAAAATTCAAATAAAGAGAAAATGTAATGTCACAGCCGTGTCAGAATTATAGCCAATAATCCACGCAAAGGGTCAATGATTGACTTCTCTGAACGGGCCTTTTGGCAGATAATTCTTGGGAGGAAAATTAGGCACTGCACCAGGAAGGCAAAAGCCACGTCTGGTGGGTGCTTCTTTTTGCGGGTGGTAACAGTAATCCATATTATGTTTTTTTATATCCCACATGAGATAATTCTGTATCTGCTTTTCTTTTTTTTTTTTTTCTTTTTTGGTTTTTGGGCCACACCCGGCAGTGCTCAGGGGTTACTCCTGGCTGTCTGCTCAGAAATAGCTCCTGGCAGACACGGGGGACCATAGGGGACACTGGGACTGGAACCAACCACTTTTGGTCCTTGATCGGCTGCTTGCAAGGCAAACGCCACTGTGCTATCTCTCCGGGCCCTGTATCTATTTTTTCTTATTATGGCTGACATCAGTTATCATGATACCCTCCAGTTCAATCCATGTAACTTCAAATTATTCATAAATAGGTTTAATTCTAGATTTGATATGTTTCTAAGCAATGAAAAGAATGATTTAATTTCTCTGATATCTGACCGTTTCATCATTTTTATTTTTTTAATTTTTTAAATTTTTGATTTTTTGAGTCACATCGGGCCGCACTCAGGGGTAACTCCTGGCTCTATGCTCAGAAATCGCTCCTGGCAGGCTCAGAGGACCATATGGGATGCTGGGATTCAAAACACCAACCTTCTGCATGCAAGGCAAATACCTTGCCTCCATGTTATCTCTCCGGCCCCACGTTTCATCATTTTTAAGATAAGATAGTTTCCTACTTGGAAAAAATATCTTTCTGATATCATATTATATAAAACTCAAGCATAATAAACCGCAGAATAGACATTCATGAATATTAATTGATCATCCTCTATTCATTTTTTCTTTTTAATAGCTTTGGTTAAAAGAAATATTTATTTCCCCTTTGATTTATACAATTATTAGCATAATTGTTCTAGGCTCTAACCATTATTTTTTCCCATTTCAAAGCTTCTCACAAAATAAGCAGATCTGAAGTAGGATGCCAAGTAGAGAGCCAGGATAATATAAACTCATTCTATTCAGAACCTGCTTTACATCAGTTTGCCAATTCAAATGAATCCTGAAGTTCTCATAATTACGCAGTCCTGATAAGCAGTAAAAAGGATGAAGAGTTAGTATCTTTCTCATGGAAAATTTCTCAGAACATTTACCTGCAAAGTTGTTATTTTGTTTTTTCTGGTCAAGAGCTTACTAAAGCTGGTTTCTTATTAATTATCTTTTCAAGTGAGACTCTCTTCCCAAAGAATTCATTCAGTCTTTCTTACAATGTGTTCTTTGTATAAGTTTGGCCTCAACCCATTTTGACCTGGAGTAGATAGAAAATGAAAGGAACATTGTTTCTCCAAGCAGTTATAATATTCAACATTTTAGCAAAAGGTTAGCAGTGACCATCCAGGCAGTGCAAAAGGATGAGTAATCATTTGTAATTATTCTGTTAAAACTATGGACTGTGGAAGATAGGCCAAGCTGGCAGAATAATTCATCCAATCCAGAGAGCAAGAAATCTTAGTAGTCACAACAATTAAACTCCTAGACTCTGATCACTTCCTGAACAAATGAGAATCAACTATTGTGGGTTAACAAAATTACTTTAAAACAGAGTTATATTCAGGGTTCAGAAAGAAAGCTCAAAGAGTTTTGTGCATGTTTTGCATGAGGTAGACCTGATAATCTAACATTCCCTGTTCCCCCAGCACCACTGAAAGTGACCCCAGATAACTGAATTGGGAGCAAAGAATCACTGAATTTGATCCCAAAACAACCATTTAATACACATGTTATTTATTTTATTTTTGGTTGTTGGGCCACACCTGAAGGCACTCAGGGGTTACTCCTGGCTCTGCACTCAGAAACCACTCTTGGCAGGTTCAGGGGACCATATAGAATGCCAGGGATCAAACCCGGATCTGTCGTGGGTCAGCTGCATACAAGGCAAATGACCTATCTTTGTGCTATTACTCTGGCCCCCTAAAATAACTTATTTCTTAATACCCATGAATGACAAAGATTTATTTATTACTTTATTACCCTAACACTAATGTTAGGGTAAGGGTTAGGATGTACATTTAGGTTTAGGTATAAAGATAGTGTTATGGCTAAGATCATGTCTAGGGGTTAGGATTAGGTTTAGAGTTAGTATTATTTTTAGTGTTAGGATTAGGTTTAGGGTTGGGTTTTGTATTAAATTTAGGCTTAGGTTTGGGTTAGGATTGGGTTAGATTTAGGTTTAGGGTTAGAAATTTTAGGAAATAAATTTTTCATTTTATTATTTTATTTTTATTTAATTACTATGTTTATAAAAATTTTCATACTGGGTTTCAGTCATAGAAAGTACACCACCTTTCACCTTGCTATCTTCCCACTACCAATTTTCCTCCTCCACCCCATCCTATACCAGTCTCTAAGATAGGCATTCTCTCTCTCTCTCTCTCTTTCTCTCTCTCTCTCTCTCTCTCACTTTCATGGTAATTATCATTGTTGTTAATGCTCTAGCTGCACTCAGTGCTCTTTGTAGCAAGTTTTATGTCATGAGGTGGTCTTCCCAGCATTTAGCTCTATTGTCTCTGTACAATATTGCCATACTGTCTTTTATTTTTCTTATATCCTGCAGATGAATGAGAATACTCTATGTCTAGCCTCTCTCTCTGGTTTATTTCACTCAGCATAACAGTCTCTATGTCCATCATGCATAAACAAATTTTATGACTTAATTTTTCCTAAGAACTGCATTGTGTAAAAATACCACAGATATTTCTGCCACTCAACTGTTGTTGGGCAAATGGTTATTTCCAGATTCTGGCTATTGTAAATAATGCTGCGATAAACTTAGGGATGCAGAGGGCATTTTCGTATTGTTTTTGTTCCAAGGATGTATCCCTAGGAACAATGTGTTGGATCATATGGATCTCAATTTTCAGCTTTTTAAGGAATATCCACATTTTTTCCCAGAGTGGTTGGGACAGACAGCATTCCCATGAGTATTACTTTTTCCCCACATCTTCACCTGCACTGATTGTTCTTGTTCTTTGTGATGTGTGCCAGTCTTTGTGGCAAGAGATGATATCTCACTGGTGTCTTGATTTGTATCTCCTTGATTAATGTTGTGGAGCACTGTTTTTATTTTTTTTTGTTAAGTTGTATTTCCTCTTATAGGACATATATTCATTTCTTCTCCCCATTTTTTGGATGAGTTAGCTTATTTTGTTGTTGTTAAATTCAATTAGTACTTGTATATCTTGGACATTTGCCCTTTAACAAATGGGTTTTGGGTGAGTAGTTTCTACCATTCTGTAGGTGGCCTTTACATCTAGTCACTATTTCTTTTGATGTGCAGAAGCTTCTCAATTTAATGTAGTTCCATTTGTTTATCTTTGGACGGTGGTGATTCCTCCTTGAAGATGTCTTTAGTCTCCATGTCATGAAGTGTTTTTCCTACATTTCATTATAGTATACTATACTCTATACTATATACATTATAGTTTCAGGTCTAATACCAAGGTCTTTAATCCATTTGGATTTGACCTTTGTGTATGGTGTTAGATAAAAGTCTAAGTTGGCTTTTTGCATGTGCTTGGCCAATCGTTCCAACACCATGTGTCAAAGAAGCTTTGCTTGCACCATTTTGCATTTTTTTTACCCCTTAACCAAAGATAAATTTATTGTATGTCTGGGGTTCATTTTCTGAATACTCAAGTCTATTCCATTGATCTGAGGGTCTGTCTTTATTCCACTACCATGCTATTTTTGTAACAATTGTTCTATAATACAATTTTAAGTTAGGAAAAGTGATACCTCCCACCTTCTCTATCTACAGGTTGCTTTAGCAATTTGTGGGCATTTCATTGTACAAATAAATTCTAGTAGTGTTTGACCCACTTTTTTGAAGAATGTCATGGGAATCCTTAGAGGTATTGCATTAAAATTGTACAATGCTTTGGGTAATATTGCCATTTTAATAATGTCGATCATCCCAATCCATGAACAGGCATTTACTTCCATTTCTTTGTGTTTTCTTTGATTTATTGAAGCAGTGTTTTGTAGTTTTCTTTGTATAGGCCCTTCACCTATTTATTTAAGTTGACACCAAGGTAATTGAATTTCTGTGAATTTTTGTGAATGGGATATTTTAATGTCTATTTCTTCACCTCTAATTTTAGTGCACAATATGTGAAGGTAGTTCTTACAATTTCTATCCTCTTGATTTTTTTGGAGGTATGTTTTATGGTGCAGCAGGTGGACTATCTTGAAGACTGACAATGAATATTGGAGAAGAATGTGCATCTAGTTTTCTGGGGATGGAGAGCTAGCTCTCTCTCTCTCTCTATATATATAGATATATAATATATATATGCATATATATATAATTGGGTGCATATGTTTATGAGTGTGATTTCTTCCTGGTGCATATATCCCTTGATTATCACGAATTGTCCATATATGTCCCTTATTGCCTTTTAAAATTGTGTGCCATCTGATATAAGTATGACCACTACAGCCTTTTTAAGGGAGATGTTGCTTGAATGATTGTTCTTCAACCTTTGACTTTGAGTCTATGTTTACTCTATTAAAATGTGTTTCTAGGGGCCCAGGACATCTATAAAAATAATGGAATTGGGGGCCCGGGAGATAGCATGGAGGTAAGGCGTTTGCCTTTCATGCAAAAGGTCATCGGTTCGAATCCCGGTGCCCCATATGGTCCCCCGTGCCTGCCAGGAGCAATTTCTGAGCATGGAGCCAGGAGTAACCCCTGAGCACTGCCGGGTGTGACCCAAAAACCAAAAAAAAAAATGTGTTTCTTGGAGGCAACAAAAGGGTGAATTCAACATTTCGATATATTTTGCCACTTTGTGTCTCTTAAGTGGTTCATTTTTTTTCATTGACATTGAGAGATGGTTGTCATGGGATTTATGGCATTTCTTTTTTAGAATTTGGTGTATTTGTTAGATCTGCCTTGCCTTAATGTAGTCTTCTCTGTTCTTCTTTTAAGGTTGGTTTGAGTCTCAGTTTATCTGTGAAGTTGTGTATCTTTTCTTCAAACCGGAAGGTAAGTCTGGCTGGGTGAAGTACTCTTGGAGAAGCATTTATTAAATTTTGTCACTATATCTCACCACTGCCTTCGATCATTAAGGGTTGCTTTTGACAAATCTGATGTAAACTTTAAGAATGCTCCTTTGTTCATAATTTCCCTTTTTGTTCCTGCTGCCTTCAGTATTCCATCCCTATCTGTGAGATTCATCATTGTGACAAGGATGTACCTTGGGGTGTTTTTCTTTGGTTCTCTTTTAGCAGATACACTTTGGTTACATGCGCTTGTTAGCTCTGGAAGTTTTTCTGCAATGATGTCATTGACTGTTGATTTTTAATGTAGATTTTTCCTGGGCCTCTGGAACTCCAAAGATTCTTAGGTTTTTCTATTGAGTTTAATGCGGACTTCTATTTTTATTTGTTCACATTATTTTAGGATTTTTCTATTGTTTGATAATTTGTTTTTAGATTCTTTTCCAGCCTCTTTTGTTGAATGGAGTTGTTATGTATCTCAACTTACAGCTCACTGATTCTTTCTTCAGCAGCTGCTACTCTGTTGGTGAGACTTTCCAGTGAGAATTTCATTTCAGCTACCACATTTTTTTAACCCTGATATTTCAGTGTGGATTTTTCTTATTTCTACTTTCATGCCCTTTTGATTCTTATTTGTGGTTTGTTTGGTTTGTTCTATGTAGTTCTGTAAATGTCCTCCAAATTTTCTCTCTAACGTTTTTATTAGAGAGGCTATGGAGCTGGCTGCTATTTATTAGGTCTTTAGATATATCATCTTCATTCTGTAAGCATGGTGGTGTTCTGTGATGCTTTCCCATAGAGTCCTTTGCAGTGTGTCCTTTTCTATGTGTTATGCTACTTTACATTGATTTGGGGATAAGCACAGCCACTGAGTGATGTTCTTTTCTATGTGTTATGCTAGTTTACATTGATTCTGGGATAAGTACAGCCACTGAATGATGAAGCACAACTGCACTCCTCTACTTTTGTGTCTTTCTGCAGAATAAGACTGTGTTCCTCAGCAGAGGAAGGGCTTTGCCTCTCAGCTGAAATTTGTCTTTTGGTGTAGGGACACTCATTCCTCTATTTCACTGGACTTCTGCCAGTCTCGGCTAGAGCTGAGGTTCCTGCTGATTTTTCTTACAAAATTTATTATCTATTGAACCACAAGAAACTCAAAAATTATAAAAAATATTTAAGTGAAATAGTGAAAATCATTTTTTATACATTACAAAAGCCCAAGGTAGTATCACAACCAAAATTATCAATTGCTAAAAATATAAAATTTCATTGTGATTGAATACAGAATGTGATTCTGTCTCACTCATCTATGGGTTTTTTTTTTTTAAATAAGACATTATTTAAGTAATTCCCAGAGATGAGGGTGGGAAAGAATGGCTCACCATATGAAGCTCACCACGAACAGTGATGAATGCAGTTAGAGAAATAACTCCACTGAGAACTATCCTAACAATGTCAATGAGTGAGGGAAGGGAGGGGGATATGGGGCAATGGTGATGGGAATGCTGCACTGGTGAAGGAAGGTGTTCTTTTTATGACTGAAACCCAACTTATAATCATGTTTGTAATCACAGTGTTTAAATAAAGGTATTATGTATTAAAAAAAGGAATGTGATTCTGTGGTCTGTGCTGGAGGAATACTAGTACTTTGTTGGTGGTTATAGTGTGATGACCTGTTCTTGGCAATGTGAAATCAATTCCCTAAAAATATACAGTAATGTAAATCAATGATATCTAATAATATATTTTAACTCAAACATTCTATACATTTTACCTAAAAATCAAATCTGTACCTCAAAATTAATATACTTTTATATATAATCATATATTCCTAAACACCTAAATAAAAATTAAGCAAAAGTTATTTAGTCATATACTAAAATCAATATACTCTATTTAAGTTACTCTAATTATGAATTATTAGAATGGATTGATATTGTAATTTTTATTTATATAAATATGTGAAGAACAAGATTTATAATGAACTTTCTAGAAAGTAAAATAAATGAAGTTCAATAAAATTTAGTATTTCTTCCTGCTGAGTCTTCACAAAGAATTGAAAGATATTTTCTCCATAGGTTAAATATTTATATGGTGTTTCCACTTCAAAGTATTTTGTTTTTATTTATTTTTGGTTTTTGGGTCACACTGGGCAGCTCTCAGGGGTTACTTCTGGCTCTATGCTCAGAAATCGCTCCTAGCAGGCTCGGCGGACCATATGGGATGCCGGGATTTGAACCACCGATCTTTGGCATGCAAGACAAACACCTTACCTCCATGTTATCTCTCTTGCCCCTTGTTTTTATTTTTAACTTGGTCTCTTAGTGAAAACTCAGAATGTGGGGCAGATATACAAAAATATATATTTTATCTCCTCTACAATGATATTGAAGTGAATTGTTTCTGGACTGCACAGTAGGCTCTTTTGAGATTTTTTATTCTCACAAAGATATTATGCATAGTGCTTATAAATGAGAGAATCTGTGAACTTCACTGAAATGAAGCAAAGAATCTCTATATATACATCATGCTAAAAGGATGGCAAGAAAAACATTTTTTTACATAATCCAAAACCAGTTGACTATTCCAGAATAAACCCATACCTGAAACATAGGCAATAGTTCAAGTAAAAAAACCTCTTACAATGAAGTTTAATATTTGCTTCTGTCAGGAGTATATTATAAATATATGTACTTATTTATAAATAATTCAGATAATGTTTTATAATATTTTTATTATTTTTAATCACATTTTGATCTTATATGCACATCATCCCTTTTTACCTTAGGTCATGCAACCCAAACTTATCAGTATTATTAATACATCTCACTCTTATTTTCTGCTTTACTATATATAGAAAAATGAGAAAAAAATTTTCTATATATAGAAAAAATTAAGAAAAATATTCTTAAAAAATAAAGATATGAACACTTCTCCTATTTTTTCCCTTTCTCAACGCTGCAAGTCTTTATAGAAGAATGTTTGCCAAAGGTGGGAGAGTCCATACATTGCCTCCCCAAATTGCCTCCAACACAAAACATCTATTTATTCAAATAAGAATATTTCTTAAAATATTAGAAGATGGGGCCGGCGAGATAGCATGGAGGTAAGGTGTTTGCCTTCCATGCAGAAGGACAGTGGTTCGAATCCCGGCATCCCATATGGTTCCCCGTGCTTGCCAGGTGCGATTTCTGAGCCTAGAGCCAGGAGTAACCCCTGAGTGCGCCGGGTGTGACCCAAAAACCAAAAAAAAAAAAATTTTAGAAAATACCGTATCTTATTAAAGAGGTTTAAAACTATGTATTGATGGTAGTTTGAAATTTTAAAGAGTTCAGCTGTGATAATTATTTTGTTTTCCTAAATTAATTTTGTCTATAAAATCACTTTTAGATTTTTTTCCTTACATCATTTATTTCAAATCATAAGTAATCTGGAAATTATATGTATAGATGAATTTAGA